>CM067872.1:27010311-27020311 GCA_034621305.1 Solanum pimpinellifolium
CAGCTCATGAGCAAGCACTATATTATCAGAGATCTTCCTTCCTGGGATGAATCCTAATTGGCTGTCACAGATAACACTTTGAATCACTCCATGCAGCCTATTAGTTAGAACTTTGGAGATGATCTTATAAACCACAGTACAACAAGCTATTGGCATGTATTCTTTCACTGATTTAGGATACTGAACTTTTGGGATAAGAGACACTGGAGTACAATTAAAAGCCTTGTACAATTTGCCTTTTGTGAAAAAACTCTGAACAGCTTCAACGATATCCCTTTTAATGATCTGCCAAGTATACTTAAAGAAGTAAGCATTATATCCATCTATACCTGGAGCCTTATAATTCCCTATGGACTTCAAACCTTCATATATCTCATGTTCTGTAACCTCAGCACATAGATGTTGTCACGACCCAAACCGGGTTGCGACTGGCACCCACACTTTCCCTCCTATGTGAGCGAACCAACCAATCTAACCTTAACATTTAAATATAATATCAATAGAAAGTAATGCGGAAGACTTAATCTCATTAAATAAAGACCAATTCATTAACTTCTAAATTTCAACATCTATTATTCCCCAAAATCTGGAAGTCATCACCACAAGAACATCTATGATCAAAGTACTAAACTAAGAGTATTCTAAAAAGCTAAAACAAATAAAAGCTAGTCCATGCCGGAAGTTCAAGGCATCAAGACATGAAGGAGAAGATCCAGTCCAAGCTAGAAGCGTTAGCTCACCCTGAAGATCCGGTGTGACGAAGACTGGCTAGAATTACTGTTGAGTTGAAGACGACGGCACGTTTGCTGCACTCCACAAATAACAAGAAGGAAACATAAAAGTAGGGGTCAGTACAAAACACGGGTACTGAGTAGATATCATCGGCCAACTCAAAATAGAAAACAATATATACCAAGTAATATCATAAAATCAACTATGATACTCAACATGTAGCAACAGCAAGTACTATATCATTAACAATTACCGTCAAGTTCACACATGAGGACTCAAGCTTCAATACCATACTCATTTGGGAATTATGTTCATTAGATTGAGTATATTAACATCTTTCAAGATTCATTATATTTATTTCTCTTATGTCGGTACGTGACACTCCGCTCCCTCATATTCATTAATCCTCTTGTGTCGGTACGTGACACTCCGATCCCCTAAATCTACGTGTCGGTTCGTGACACCCGATCCCCTAATTCTACGTGTCGGTTCGTGACACCCCATCCCCTAAATCTACGTGTCGGTTCGTGACACCCGATCCCCTAAATCTACGTGTCGGTTCGTGACACCCGATCCCCTAAATCTACGTGTCGGTTCGTGACACCCGATCCCCTAATTCTACGTGTCGGTTCGTGACACCCGATCCCCTAATTCTACGTGTCGGTTCGTGATACCTGATCCCCTAATCTCATTCTATCAACTCATCAAGCCTTCTCCTCTACCAAGGCATCATTAATCTCATTAAAAGGTTCATCAAGCCTTCTCCCTTACCAAGGCATCATCATTAAAAAGAGATTAGGTTTTTATCAAGATTTGGGATTCGATAACTTCATCATGCTTAATATAATCACAATTATATAATCACGTTCATGCATGCATACAATTAAGCACATAGCAGGGTTTACAATACTATCAATACATATCATTCTCTATTAAGAGTTTACTATGTAAGCATGAAAACCATAACCTACCTCCACCGAAGATTAGTGATCAAGCAAGCAAATTTTCTCCTAAGCTTTGTGTTTCCCCTTCTCGATTGTCTCTCTCTCTATCGATTCCCTTCTCTCTCTTTCTGTTCTTTTCTTTTTCTTATTCCAACCCTCTTTCTTTTACCCTAATTAGTATATAATTAAGAATAAAAGATGGCAATAATGCCCCACTAATTAACTTAAGGTTACCTCTTTTAACCCCCAAGTAATTAGACTTATTAACATTAACCCACTAACTTTATAATTAAGGCAAGAATAGTCAAAAACGTCCCTTAAAACGTATCAAGAAATCCGACCCAGACTGGGATTGCGCAGTCTGTGACGGCCCGTCGCGCCTGCGACGGTCCGTCCTGCTGCCCGTCACAGAGTTCAGAGACTCAATTTCTCTGAAGAATCTGTGACGGTCCGTCACACCTGTGACGGTCCGTCCTGCCATTCCGTTACGAAGTTCAGAGAGTCGATTTTTAGTACCCAATTTCAGATTTTCTAAGTGTTTTGAAACGAGACCCTGCGACGGTCCGTCGTGCCCACGACGGTCCGTCGTGGGGTCCGTCGCCTCAGACTGTTTTTCCAGAAATAAAATCTGCCGCTCAAAACGACTAACCAGGTCATTACAATAGATACCAATTTATCCATCGTTCGTCCCCGAACGATCACAAGAAGGAAAACAAGGGCGAAAAGGAGTACTGAATCTGTAAACAGATGTGGGTATCTTTCTCGCATATCCGCCTCCTTCTCCCAAGTGGCTTCTTCAACGGGTCGATTCTTCCATTGTACTTTGATGGATGCAATCTCCCTTGATCTCAACTTGCGAATTTCCCTATCTAGAATGGCAACAGGTTCCTCCTCATAAGACAAATTCTCGTCAAGCAGAACTGAATCCCAACGGATAATGTAGTTTCCATCCCCATGGTATCTTTTCAACATCGACACATGGAATACCGGATGTACTCCGGACAGCCATGGAGGCAAGGCTAACTCATAAGCCACCTCCCCTACTCGCTTAAGTACTTCAAATGGTCCAATGTACCTTGGACTTAGCTTACCCCTTTTACCAAACCGCATCACCCCTTTCATGGGCGAAACCTTCAGCAAGACTTGTTCACCCTCCATAAACTCCAAGTCTCTAACCTTCCGATCTGCATACTCCTTCTGTCTACTTTGAGCCGCTAGAAGCTTTTCTTGAATAGATTTCACCTTCTCCATCGAATCCCTCAAAAGATCAGTACCCCAAGGTCTAACCTCGAACGCATCAAACCAACCAATAGGGGACCTACAACTCCTACCATACAATGCTTCAAATGGAGCCATGTCAATGCTTGAGTTATAACTATTATTGTATGAAAATTCCGCTAAGGGTAAGAAGTTATCCCAATGGCCACCAAACTCTATCACACATGCGCGAAGCATATCCTCCAACACTTGAATCGTTCGCTCAGACTGACCATCGGTCTGAGGATGGAACGCGGTACTACGGTCCAACCTACTACCCAATTCCACATGCAATGTTTTCCAAAACTTAGAAGTAAACTGCGTACCTCTATCTGATATGATGGATAGTGGAACCCCATGCAATTGAACGATTTCTGAGATATAGATCTTGGCTAACTTCTCTGCATTGTAAGTCACCTTTACCAGAATGAAATGAGCAGATTTAGTTAACCTATCGACAATCACCCAAATGGAGTCATACTTACCCATTGTCCTTGGAAGACCAACCACAAAGTCCATTGCAATTCTTTCCCACTTCCATTCCGGAATGGGCATTCTCTGAAGTGTTCCTCCGGGCCTTTGGTGTTCATACTTTACTTGTTGACAGTTTGGACATTTGGCAATAAAGTCAACAATATCACGCTTCATTCTACTCCACCAAAAGTGTTGTTTTAGGTCACGATACATCTTGGTTGCACCCGGATGTATAGAATACCTTGAACTATGAGCCTCTGTCAGAATAGTGTTGATCAAATAATCGACGCGGGGTACATATACCCTTCCCTTGATTCTCAAAACACCTTCCTCGTCGATTTGTGCTTCCTTAGCCTCCCCTCTCAATACTTTATCTTGGATTCGCCTTAGTTTCTCATCATCAAACTGTTTTCCCTTAATTTTGTCAAGAAAAGAAGATCTTGACTCCACACTAGCCAACAATCCTCGCTTCTTATTTACTTGTAATCTCATCAAGTCATTAGCTAGAGTCTGAACCTCTCTAGCCAATGGGTGTCTAGAAGCTTGCAAGTGAGCTAGACTTCCCATGCTTCTCGCCTTTCTACTTAAAGCGTCCGCTACAATATTCGCCTTCCTCGGATGATACAAAATAGTGATGTCGTAGTCCTTCAGTAGTTCCATCCATCTCCTCTGTCTCAAGTTCAAATCTTTCTGAGTAAAGACATACTGTAGGCTACGATGATCCGTATAGATCTCACACTTAACCCCATATAAATAGTGTCTCCATTGCTTTAATGCAAACACCACCGTAGCCAATTCCAAATCGTGGGTCGGATAGTTACGTTCATGCACCTTTAGTTGCCTTGAAGCATAAGCAATCACACTCTTCTCTTGCATTAGCACTGCACCCAAACCAAAATAGGATGCATCACAATAAACAATGAAGTTCTTACCCTCTACTGGCAAGGTAAGGATAGGTGCGGTAGTCAACAAAGTCTTGAGCTTCTGAAAGCTTTCCTCACATTCGTCCGACCATACAAATGGAACATTCTGCTTAGTCAAGTTCGTCAATTGGGAAGCAATAGAAGAGAATCCCTTGACAAATTGGCGGTAGTAGCTAGCTAACCCAACAAAGCTCCTTATTTCTGACACGTTAGTGGGTCTTACCCAATTCTTCACCGTCTCAATCTTAGAAGGATCCACCATCACTCCTTCCTTAGAAACCACGTGCCCCAAGAAGGACACTTCATCTAGCCAAAACTCACACTTAGAGAACTTGGCATAAAGCTTTTTCTCCCTCAACATTTCCAATACCATTCTCAAATGCTCTTCATGTTCCTTCTTTCTCTTTGAGTATACCAATATATCATCAATAAATACGATCACGAAGAGGTCCAAATATGGATTAAAAATCCCGTTCATCAAGCTCATGAATGCAGCAGGGGCATTCGTAAGACCAAAAGACATCACTACAAATTCGTAATGCCCATACCTCGTTCGAAAAGCAGTCTTTGGCACATCCGTTGCCCGTATTTTCAATTGATGATAACCGGATCTCAAGTCAATCTTAGAGAAGACACAAGCACCTTGTAACTGATCGAACAAGTCATCAATGCGGGGAAGAGGATACTTGTTCTTTATGGTTACCTGGTTTAGTTGTCTGTAGTCTATACACATTCGAAAACTCCCATCCTTCTTCTTCACAAACAAAACCGGAGCACCCCAAGGAGATGCACTTGGTCTAATAAAGCCTTTGTTTAACAACTCTTGAAGTTGGGCTTTTAACTCTCTTAACTCCGCGGGAGCCATTCTGTAAGGGTGTATAGAAATGGGGCGAGTACCCGGTTCAAGGTCAATACAGAAATCAATATCCCTATCTGGTGGCATACCAGGAAGATCTGCAGGGAACACATCCAGAAACTCACGGACCACTGAAACCGACTCAATCGAAAGTACTTGGGTAGTGTCATCCTTGAGATGTGCCAAGAAAGCTAAACACCCTTTACTAATCATTTTCTTAGCACGAAGAAAGGAGATGATACGCACCGGATTGGAAGTGTAGTCACCCTCCCACACTAAAGGATCTGTCCCAGGCTTGGCTAACGTCACAGTTTTAGCATTACAATCCAAGATCGCAAATTGCGGAGAAAGCCAAGTCATACCCAGAATTACATCAAAATCATCCATTTCTAAGATAACCAAATCTACATAAGTGTTTCTCCCCACAAAGTTCACCAAACAAGACCTATATACCTTTTCAACTACCACAGACTCACCCACCGGAGTAGAAACACGAATGGGCATATCAAGTAATTCACAATGTAAATTTAGACCATTAGCAAATGAGGAAGATACATAAGAAAATGTAGATCCAGGATCAAACAATACAGAAGCCATGCAATCACAAACCAGAAGATTACCTGTGATGACCACATCGGATGCCTCCGCTTCAGACCGCCCAGGGAAAGCGTAACAATGGGCCCTATCATTTGTCTGTCCATTGCCCCTACCATGTTGTGATGTAGTGGTTCCAGTTTGCCCATCACCTCGGCCATTTTGGTGACCACCATTACCTCGACCACCACGTCCTCCAGAATAACGGCCTCTACCATGACCACCTCTACCTCTAGCCATTGGGGGTCTATAACTCTGTTTTGGACAATTCCTCCTAATATGTCCAGTCTCCCCACATCCATAACACTCTCTGGAGTCAAGCATAGGTCTCTCAGAGAAGTGTTGACCAGTCTGAGGTGGACCCCCAACTACAGTTTGTAGTGAAGACTGAATGGGTCGAACTAAGTAACCTCCGGAACCCTGTCCTCTAGAGTAAGAACCATTAAACTCACCTCCCTTTCGAAACCTCTTTGATGTCGATGCCGTGGTGAATTCATCTGGCTTCACTCCTTCCACCTCTACCACGAAATCTACCACCTCTTGGAAGGATTTTGCAGTAGCCGCTACCTGTAAGGCTGAAATCCGCAACTCTGACCTCAACCCCTTCACAAAACGGCGAATCTGCTCTTGTGGACTGAAACATAGTTGGGTGGCATACCGGGATAATGCACGAAACTTAGCCTCATATGCATTGACTGACATCCTACCTTGCTCTAGGCTCAAGAACTCATCCCTTTTCTTATCCCTCAAAGTTTGGGGGATATACTTCTCCATAAACAAGTTAGAGAATGAGGCCCAAGTCATAGGTGGTGCCTCTGTTGGTTGACACTCAATATGTGACCGCCACCACATTTTGGCGTTCCCTTGAAACTGATAAGTCACAAACTCCACACCAAACCGTTCTACTATACCCATATTGTGTAGTAGCTCGTGACAGTCAACCAGAAAATCATAAGCATCCTCCGATTCAGCACCCTTGAAGACCGGAGGTTTCAATTTCAAGAACTTACTGAAAAGTTCATGCTGATCATTTGTCATTATAGGCCCAGTAGTCAGACGTGGAAATGTGCCTATGTCCAATGAGGCATCCATACGAGGAGCCATAGTGGCTGCATGTTGTACTTCTGAAATCGGAGGTGTTGGCGCAGAAAACACTGGAGGTGCCTGACCTTGATCAGACAACCCACTAAGATAAGCGAGAACCTGATTGATCATCTCTGGGGTAAGTTGGGGTGGCAATCCCTCATTCTGCACTTGTTCAGTTTCCCCATCCTCCCCTTCTCTTATTACTTCCTCAGTCGGTGGAGGAGTCACTGCCCTAGTATCAGATGGGCTAGGTGCTTGTCCTCTTCCCCTAGAGGACTTCCTCCCACGACCTCTACCACGGCCTCTTGCCGCCGCTCTTCCTCGAGCTACAGCCCCAGTGGCTGGCTCAGACGCACCCTATCCCGCCGGTGCTGGTGTTGGTGTTGGCGTAGTCGTTGCTCTAGTTCTAACCATCTGCGAAAGAGAGTGAAGATGGTCAGATACATATTTGTATCACCTAGATACCAATTGGATTCAAGTAGTAGCACGAATGAAAGAAAGAAAGAATGGAATTTTCCTAAAGTCTTATAGCCTCTCAAAGAAAAGTATAGGCGTCCCCCTACCGTTCCTTAAGACTCTACTAGACTCGTTCTTGTGTGATGAGACCAACGAACCTAATGCTCTGATACCAAGTTTGTCACGACCCAAACCGGGTTGCGACTGGCACCCACACTTTCCCTCCTATGTGAGCGAACCAACCAATCTAACCTTAACATTTCAATATAATATCAACAGAAAGTAATGCGGAAGACTTAATCTTATTAAATAAAGACCAATTCATTAACTTCTAAAATTCAACATCTATTATTCCCCAAAATCTGGAAATCATCACCACAAGAACATCTATGATCAAAGTACTAAACTAAGAGTATTCTAAAAAGCTAAAACAAATAAAAGCTAATCCATGCCGGAAGTTCAAGGCATCAAGACATGAGGAAGAAGATCCAGTCCAAGCTAGAAGCGTTAGCTCACCCTGAAGATCCGGTGTGACGAAGACTGGCTAGAATTACTGTTGAGTTGAAGACGACGGCACGTTTGCTGCACTCCACAAATAACAAGAAGGAAACATAAAAGTAGGGGTCAGTACAAAACACGGATACTGAGAAGATATCATCGGCCAACTCAAAATAGAAAACAATATATACCAAGTAATATCATAAAATCAACTATGATACTCAACATGTAGCAACAGCAAGTACTATATCATTAACAATTACCGTCAAGTTCGCACATGAGGACTCAAGCTTCAATACCATACTCATTTTGGGAATTATGTTCATTAGATTGAGTATATTAACATCTTTCAAGATTCATTATATTTATTTCTCTTGTGTCGGTACGTGACACTCCGCTCCCTCATATTCATTAATCCTCTTGTGTCAGTACGTGACACTCCGATCCCCTAAATCTACGTGTCGGTTCGTGACACCCGATCCCCTAATTCTATGTGTCGGTTCGTGACACCCGATCCCCTAAATCTACGTGTCGGTTCGTGACACCCGATCCCCTAAATCTATGTGTCAGTTCGTGACACCCGATCCCCTAAATCTACGTGTCGGTTCGTGACACCCGATCCCCTAATTCTATGTGTCGGTTCGTGACACCCGATCCCCTAATTCTACGTGTCGGTTCGTGACACCCGATCCCCTAATATCATTCTATCAACTCATCAAGCCTTCTCCCTTACCGAGGCATCATCAATCTCATTAAAAGGTTCATCAAGCCTTCTCCCTTACCAAGGCATCATCATTAAAAAGAGATTAGGTTTTTATCAGGATTTGGGATTTGATAACTTCATCATGCTTAATATAATCACAATTATATAATCACGTTCATGCATGCATACAATTAAGCACATAGCAGGGTTTACAATACTATCAATACATATCATTCTCTATTAAGAGTTTACTATGTAAGCATGAAAACCATAACCTACCTCCACCGAAGATTAGTGATCAAGCAAGCAAATTTTCTCCAAAGCTTTGTGTTTCCCCTTCTCGATCGTCTCTCTCTCTATCGATTCCCTTCTCTCTCTTTCTGTTCTTTTCTTTTTCTTATTCCAACCCTCTTTCTTTTACCCTAATTAGTATAT
Source organism: Solanum pimpinellifolium (assembly GCA_034621305.1). Lineage (NCBI taxonomy): Eukaryota > Viridiplantae > Streptophyta > Magnoliopsida > Solanales > Solanaceae > Solanum > Solanum pimpinellifolium. Next base: position 27,019,270 of record CM067872.1, read on the forward strand.
AATTAAGAATAAAAGATGGCAATAATGCCCCACTAATTAACTTAAGGTTACCTCTTTTAACCACCAAGTAATTAGACTTATTAACATTAACCCACTAACTTTATAATTAAGGCAAGAATAGACAAAAACGTCCCTTAAAACGTATCAAGAAATCCGACCCAGACTGGGATTGCGTAGTCTGTGACGGCCCGTCGCGCCTGCGACGGTCCGTCCTGCTGCCCGTCACAGAGTTCAGAGACTCAATTTCTCTGAAGAATCTGTGACGGTCCGTCACACCCGTGACGGTCCGTCCTGCCATTCCGTTACGAAGTTCAGAGAGTCGATTTTTAGTACCCAATTTTAGATTTTCTAAGTGTTTTGAAACGAGACCCTGCGACGGTCCGTCGTGCCCATGACGGTCCGTCGTGGGGTCCGTCGCCTCAACCTGTTTTTCCAGAAATAAAATCTGCCGCTCAAAACGACTAACCAGGTCATTACAGATGTATCCTCTGCTGATTTGTTAGAGTAGGCCCTCTCTTTATCACTTGAGTATTAATGGCTGGAAGATTGCCTGTTGAAGTTCCCATAAAACTCTTGTAAAAGCTCACAAACTCCTCCTGAATATCATTCTGAGCATATAGCATCTTACCGTTCAAAGACATAATATTCCTTATTTGTTTCTTTTGAGTTCTCTCCTTTATAATTGAGCTGAAGAACTTATTGTTGGCATCCTCTAATTAAATCCATTTTATCCTTGCTTTCTGCCTCAAAGCACTTTCTTCTATCAATGACCATTTTTCCAGCTTGATTAATAACTCTTTTTCCATCCCTACTAGCTCATCAGTAGACTTCTCTTTTAGTTAATCTTGTACATTTGCAATTTCCACTCTAGCCATCTCAATCTGCTTCCCAATATATTTAAACTCTTTTTTATTCAACTAAGTTAAAACTGGCTGAAGGTTCTTCAATTTCCACCACACTTGTTTCATTTTGCTATTCCCATAGTCTTTTCTCCATACTTCATCCACCTTATCCATGAAACTTTCATGTTCAGTCCATATAT
>CM067872.1:27027811-27030311 GCA_034621305.1 Solanum pimpinellifolium
CACTTCGGAAATGATCTTATACATCACTGTACAGCAAGCTATTGGTCTATACTCTTTCACTATTTTGGGATTCTGAACTTTTGGTATGAGAGTCACTAGAGTACAATTAAAATCCTTATGAAGATTCCCAGCTGTGAAGGAACTTTTAACAGCTTCAATGACATCCCTTTTAATAATCTGCCAAGTATGTTTAAAAAAGAAAGCATTGTATCTATCTATCCCTGGTGCCTTATCATCCCCTATGGATTTCAAACCTTCATATATCTCTTGATTAGTTACTGCATTACACAATTGTATTCTTTGTTGTTTTTTCAATATAGGCCCTCTTTTCATCACTTTTGCATTAATGGCTGGTAGTTTACCTGCTGAAGATCCCATAAGACTCTTATAAAACATCACAAACTCCTCTTGGATTTCCTGTGGATCATAAAGCATCTGACCATTTAAGGACATAATGCTTCTAACTTGTTTCTTTTGAGTTCTCTCTTTAATGACTGAACTGAAATACTTGTTGTTTGCATCCCCCAATTGAATCCATTTGATCCTTGATTTCTGTCTCAGAGCACTTTCTTCAATTAAAGACCATTTTTCAAACTTGATCAACAACTCTTTCTCCTTCACAATCAACTCATCAGTAGCTTGTTCATTTAGCTGGTTTTGAACATTTGCAACCTCTATTCTAGCCATATCAATCTGTTTCCCTATGTACTTGAACTCTTTCTTGTTCAGTTGTTGTAACTTATGTTGGAGATCCTTCAATTTACACCACACCTGCTTCATTGTATCATAACCACAATCTTTTTTCCAGGTAGTTTCTACAATTTCCATAAAACTCTCATGCTCAGTCCAAACATTGAAGAATTTTAAGCTAACTTTCCCATACTGCTGAGTTTTTTGAAGAGTTAACACCATAGAGCTATGATCTGATATACTAGGATTCCCATACTCAACAATTACATGCCCCCATTTATCCATCCATTCATCATTACCAAAGGCTCTATCTATTTTGCTCGAAATTCTATTCTTTCCACATTGTTTGTTAGTCCAAGTGTAGTAATTACCAGTCCACTGCAATTCATTAACCCCCATGTCTCTTACACACTCACCAAAGTCTTTTATCTCATTAATAGCAACAGGCACACCAGCTAGTCTATCCTTAGCATACAAAATAGCATTAAAATCCCCTACTAACAACCAAGGTTGAGAAATACCTTTTGCCAGTGTTTCCATTTCTTTCCACAAACCCTTTATCTGTTCAGCTGTATTAAGGCCATACATTAAAATAAATTGATAGCCTTTACTTCTTTAATTTACCTGACAATGCAACATCTGAGCTGAGCTGGTAATCTTCTTGACTTCATACCAGTTATCATCCCATATCACCCATATCCTACTATTAGCACTATCTTCATAGTTGTATAGAGCCTGCCACCCTGGTGCTATTCCTCTAAGAACTGATCTCACATTATTACTTTTAACTCTTGTTTCCACTAAACCTGCTAACTTACTTTATTCTGTAAAAGCAGTTTGATCTTCTTCTGCTTATACCTTTTATTCATACCCCTCACATTACAAAACATCCACTTCATCAACAAGTCTTTGGTGCTCCACCTCTATCAACAGATAGTGAAGCAGTTTTAGTGTGCATAAGGCTCTCAAACCCATTCCTTGTTGAAATTGGCTTCAGTATGGGAAAGTTATCCAAGCTCAATTCCAGCTGTCCATACTCCTGTACTTCATTTTTTTTTTGGTGTTTGCTGCTCTAACACCTTTTTCTATGAACTGTTCTTCTTCTTGCTCTTCCTTCTGCTTATTCATTTTTGGACTGAGTCTCTACTCTTGAATATGATCACCCCTCTTCTCTTGATCATTCCTCTGTGAGATTGGCCCTTTATATTGCCATGTTTGAGTTACTTTCTTCCATGGCCTTCTTTTCTTCATTTCCTCCTCTTTTGAAACAGCCTCCACTTGACACACATTTCCTATCTTCTGGCATTTATCACAGTACTGAGGCCTCCATTCCAACACTACATCTTGTAGGAATGTCTTCCCATTTGGATCCACAACTGTTATTTTTTGGGGTATAGTTTTTGTAACATTGACTTCAATTAGCATTCTAGCATATGAGATCCTAGTTTGATTAGTAGTACATTCATCTGCAAAAAAAAAGGAACTCCAATAGCACTTGCTATCCTACTCAATGATCCCACTCCCTAACAGTTCAAAGGCAATTTTGGAAAATTAACCCATAGTGGGATTTCTGTTAAGAACTCACTCCCAAAATCAAATTCAGGACACCATTGTTTCAATATTATTGGTCGATTGTTGATTGTATAAGGCCTTGAGAATAAGATCTCATTCATGTCACTAATCTTCTGGAACTTGATTAGATAGTATCCATCCTCATGAAGAAACACTTCAGGCTTACTCACACTTGACCAATTCAACATTATGTACCTCTTCATAGTGTTATACCCTGGGCATTCACCAATCACATAAG
>CM067872.1:27035311-27042811 GCA_034621305.1 Solanum pimpinellifolium
AATTCCATTCTTTCTTTCTTGCTTTCGTGCTATTACTTGGGTCCAATTGGTATCTAGGTGATACAAATTGGTATCTGACCATCTTTACTCTATTTCGCAGATGGTTAGAACTAGAGCAACGACTGCGCCAACACCAACATCGACAAGACAAGAAGCGTCTGAGCCAGCCACTGGGGCTGTAGCTCGAGGAAGAGTAGCGGCAAGAGGCCGTGGTAGAGGTCGTGGGAGGACGTCCTCTAAAGGAAGAGGACGAGCACCTAGCCCATCTGATACTAGGGCAGTGACTCATCCACCGACTAAAGAAGTAGTAAGAGAGGGTGAGGAAGGGGAAACTGAACAAGTACAGAATGAGGTATTGCCTCCCCAACCTACCCCAGAGATGATCAATCAGGTTCTTGCTTATCTTAGTGGGTTATCTGATCAAGGTCAAACGCCTCCAGTGTTTTCTACACCAGCACCTGAGGCTCCGGAGGTACAACATGCGGCTAATACGGCTCCCCGCATGGATGTTCCATTGGAAATAGGCACGTTTCCTCGTCTAACTACAGGGCCTATAATGACAAATGATCAACATGAACTTTTCTGTAAGTTCTTGAAATTTAAACCTCCAGTCTTCAAGGGTGCTGAATCTGAGAATGCCTATGATTTTCTGGTTGACTGTCATGAGCTACTACACAAGATGGGTATAGTAGAACGGTTTGGTGTTGAGTTTGTGACTTATCAGTTTCAAGGGAACGCCGAAATGTGGTGGCGGTCACATGTTGAGTGTCAACCTACAGAGGCACCACCTATGACTTGGGCATCATTCTCTAGCTTGTTTATGGAGAAGTATATTCCCCAGACTTTGAGGGATAGGAAAAGAGATGAGTTTTTGATCCTAGAGCAAGGTAGGATGTCGGTTACTGCATATGAGGCTAAGTTTCATGCATTATCCAGGTATGCCACCCAACTTTGTTTCAGTCCACAAGAGCGGATTCGCCGTTTTGTGAAGGGGTTGATGTTAGAACTGCGGATTTCAGCCTTACTGGTAGCGGCTACGGCAAAATCCTTTCAAGAAGTGGTAGATTTCGTGATAGAGGTAGAGGGAGTGAAGCCAGATGACTTCACCATGACAACTACATCAAAAAGGTTTCGAAAGGGAGGTGAGTTTAATGGTTCTTACTCTAGAGGACAGGGTTCAGGAGGTTACTCAGTCCGACTAATTCAGTCTTCACTACAGACTGTAGTTGGGGGTCCACCTCAGACCGGTCAAGACTTCTCTGAGAGACCTATGCTTGAATCCAGAGAGTGTTATGGATGTGGGGAGATTGGACACATTAAGAGGTATTGTCCAAAACAAAGTTACAGATCTCCAAATGTTAGAGGGAGAGGTGGTTATGGAAGAGGTCGTCATTCTGGAGGATGCGGTGGTCGAGGTAATGGTGGTCACCAAAAAGGCCGGGGTGATGGGCAAATTGTAGCCACTACAACACAATATGGTAGGGGCAACGGAAAAACAGGTGACAGGGCCCATTGTTACGCCTTCCCTAGGCGGTCTGAAGCGGAGACATCGGATGTTGTTATCACAGGTAATCTTTTGATTTGTGATTGCATGGCTTCTGTATTAATTGATCCTGGCTCCACATTTTCATATGTATGTTCCTCATTTGCTAATGGTCTTAATTTACATTGTGAATTGCTTGACATACCTATTCGTGTGTCTACTCCGGTGGGTGAGTCTGTAATAGTTGAAAGGATATATAGGTCTTGTTTGGTGAATTTTGTGGGAAACAATACTTATGTAGACTTGGTTATCTTAGAAATGGTTGATTTTGATGTAATTCTGGGTATGACTTGGCTTTCTCCGAATTTTGCGATCTTGGATTGTAATGCTAAAACAGTGACGTTAGCCAAGCCTGGGACAGATCCGTTAGTGTGGGAGGGCGACTACACTTCCAATCCGATTCGTATCATCTCCTTCCTTCGTGCTAAGAAAATGGTTACTAAGGGTTGTTTAGCGTTCTTGGCACATCTCAGGGATGATACTACCCAAGTACCTCCGATTGAGTCGGTCTCGATAGTCCGTGAGTTTTTAGATGTGTTTCCTGCAGACCTTCCTGGTATGCCACCGGATAGAGATATTGACTTCTGCATCGATCTTGAACCGGGTACTCGCCCCATTTCTATACCCCCTTATAGAATGGCTCCCGCGGAGTTAAGAGAGTTAAAGGCACAACTTCAAGAGTTGCTAAGCAAAGGCTTTATTAGACCAAGTGCATCTCCTTGGGGTGCTCCGGTATTATTTGTGAAGAAAAAGGATGGGAGTTTTAGGATGTGCATAGACTACAGGCAGTTGAACAAGGTAACTATTAAGAACAAGTATCCCATTCCTCGCAGTGATGACTTGTTCGATCAGTTACAAGGTGCTTGTGTCTTCTCTAAGATTGACTTGAGATCCGGTTATCATCAATTGAAGATACGGGCCACGGATGTGCCAAAGACTGTTTTTCAAACTAGGTATGGGCATTACGAATTTGTAGTAATGTCTTTTGGTCTTACGAAGGCCCCTGCTGCTTTCATGAGCTTGATGAATGGGATTTTTAAGCCATATCTGGATCTCTTTGTGATCGTATTTATTGATGATATATTGGTATACTCAAGGAGCAAGAAGGAACATGAGGAGCACTTGAGAATTGTATTGGAAATGTTGAGGGAGAAAAAGCTTTATGCCAAATTCTCCAAGTGTGAGTTTTGGCTAGATGCAGTGTCCTTCTTGGGGCATGTGGTTTCGAAGTATGGGGTGATGGTAGATCCTTCTAAGATTGAGACAGTAAAGAATTGGGTAAGACCTACTAATGTGTCAAAAATAAGGAGCTTTGTTGGTTTAGCTAGCTATTACCGTCGATTTGTCAAGGGATTCTCTTCCATTGCTTCCCAATTAACAAACTTGACTAAGCAGAATGTTCCATTTGTATGGTCGGATGAATGTGAAGAAAGCTTCCAGAAGCTCAAGACTTTGTTAACTACCGCACCAATCCTTACCTTGCCAGTGGAAGGTAAGAATTTCATTGTCTATTGTGATGCATCCTATTCTGGATCGGGTGCGGTACTAATGCAAGAGAAAAATGTAATTGCTTATGCTTCAAGGCAATTAAAGGTGCATGAACGCAACTACCCGACCCATGATTTGGAATTGGCTGCGGTAGTGTTTGCCTTAAAGCAATGGAGACACTATCTATATGGGGTTAAGTGTGAAGTATACACGGATCATCGTAGCCTACAGTATGTCTTTACTCAAAAAGATGGATGGAACTACTGAAGGACTACGACATCACTATCTTGTATCATCCGGGAAAGGCTAATGTTGTGGCAGACGCCTTAAGTAGAAAGGCAAGGAGCATGGGAAGTCTAGCTCACTTGCAAGTTTCTAGACGTCCATTGGCTAGAGAGGTTCAGACTCTGGCTAACGACTTGATGAGGTTAGAAGTAAATGAGAAGGGAGGATTGTTGGCTTGTGTGGAGGCAAGATCTTCTTTTCTTGACAAGATTAAGGGAAAACAGTTTGAGGATGAGAAACTAAGCAGAATCCAAGATAAAGTATTGCGAGGAGAGGCTAAGGAAGCACAAATCGATGAGGAAGGTGTTTTGAGAATCAAGGGAAGGGTATGTGTACCCCGCGTCGATGATTTGATCAACACTATTCTGACAGAGGCTCATAGTTCAAGGTATTCTATATATCCTGGTGCAACCAAGATGTATCGTGACCTAAAGCAACACTTTTGGTGGAGTAGAATGAAGCGTGATATTATTGATTTTATTTCCAAATGTACAAACTGTCAGCAAGTAAAGTATGAACACCAGAGGCCCGGAGGAACACTTCAGAGAATGCCCATTCCTGAATGGAAGTGGAAAAGGATTGCAATGGATTTCGTAGTTGGTCTTCCAAAGACAATGGGTAAGTATGACTCTATTTGGGTAATTGTGGACAGATTAACTAAGTCTGCTCATTTCATTCCGGTCAAGGTGACTTATAATGCAGAGAAGTTAGCCAAAATTTACATCTCACAAATTGTTCGGTTGCATGGGGTTCCACTCTCCATCATATCAGATAGAGGTACGCAGTTTACTTCTAAGTTTTGGAAAACATTGCATGCGGAATTGGGTACTAGGTTGGACCTTAGTACTGCGTTCTATCCTCAGACCGATGGTCAGTCTGAGCGAACTATTCAAGTGTTGGAGGATATGCTTCGTGCATGTGTGATAGAATTTGGTGGTCATTGGGATAGCTTCTTACCCTTAGCAGAGTTCTCCTACAACAATAGCTATCACTCAAGCATTGATATGGCCCCATTTGAGGCACTATATGGGAGAAGATGTAGGTCTCCCATTGGGTGGTTTGATGCATTTGAGGTTAGACCTTGGGGTACTGACCTTCTGAGAGAATCGTTAGATAAAGTGAAATCTATTTAAGAAAAGCTGTTAGCGGCTCAAAGTAGACAGAAAGAGTATGCAGATCGAAAGGTTAGAGACTTGGAGTTCATGGAGGGTGAACAAGTCTTGTTGAAGGTTTCACCCATCAAAGGGGTGATGCGTTTTGGTAAAAGGGGTAAATTAAGCCCAAGGTATATTGGTCCCTTCGAGGTTCTGAAGCGCATAGGGGAGGTGGCTTATGAGTTAGCCTTGCCTCCAGGGCTGTCCGGAGTACATCCGGTGTTTCATGTGTCTATGTTGAAAAGATAACATGGGGATGGGAACTACATTATCCGTTGGGATTCAGTTCTGCTTGATGAAAATTTGTCTTATGAGGAGGAGCCTGTTGCCATTTTAGATAGAGAAATTCGCAAGTTGAGATCAAGGGAGATTGCATCCATCAAAGTTCAATGGAAGAATCGACCAGTCGAAGAAGCCACTTGGGAGAAAGAGGCTGATATACAAGAAAGATATCCACACCTGTTTACAGATTCAGGTACTTCTTGTCGCCCTTGTTTTTCTTCTTATGATCGTTCGAGGACGAACGATGGGTAAATTGGTATCTATTGTAACGACCTTTTTAGTCGTTTTGAGCAGCAGAATTTGATTCTGGAAAAACTGGCAGAAACAACGGACCCCACGACGGACCGTCATGGGCACGACGGACCGTCGAGGGGGTCTCGTTTCAAAACACTTAGAAATTTTGATAATTGGGTACTGAAATCGACTCTCTGGACTTCGTAACGGAATGGCAGGACGGACCGTCACAGGTGTGATGGACTATCACAGACTCTTCAGAGAATTGAGTCTCTGAACTCTGTGACGGAGCAGCAGGACGGACCGTCGCAGGCACGATGGCCCGTCACAGGCTGCGTAATCCCAGGCTGGGTCGGATTTCTGTAATTATTTTAAGGGGCGTTTTGGACTATTCCTGCTTTAATTATGAAGTTAGTGGGTTAATTTTAATAAGTCTAATTACTTGGGGGTTAAAACAGGTAACCTTAAGTTAACTAGCGGGTTATTATTGCCATCTTTTATTCTTAATTATATGCTAATTAGGGTAAAAGAAAGAGGGTTTGAATAGGAAAAGTAGAAAGAACAAAGAGAGAGAGAGGATCGAACGAGGAAGAGAGAAAACGAAGAACAAAGCTTGGGAATTTGCTTGCTTGATCACTAATCTTCGGTGGAGGTAGGTTATGGTTTTTACACTATTCGTAGTAAACTCTTAATAGCGAATAATATGTATTGGTAGTATTATAAACCCTTCTATATGCTTAATTGTATGCTTGCATGAATGTGATTATGAAATTGTGATAAAATAAGCATGATGAAGCTATTGAATCCTAAATCTTGAGAAACCCTAATCTACTTTGTTAATGATGATGCCTTAGTGTAAAAGAAGGCTTGATGAACGAAAGTAGTGAGATTAGGGGATCGGGTGCCACGTTCCGGTACCAGGATAGTATATGAGGATCGGGTGCCACGTTCCAGTACCAGGATAGAATATGGATCGGGTGTCACGTTCCAACACCAGGATAGAATGAGGATCGGGTGCCACGTTCCGATACCAGGATAGTATATGGATCGGGTGCCACGTTCCGGTACCAGGATAGTATATGAGGATCGGAGTATCACATTCCGACACCAAGATAGTATATGGATCGGGTGCCACGTTTCGGTATCAGGATAGTATATTATGGATCGGGTGCCACATTCCGGTACCAGGATAGAATATGGATCGGGTGTCACGTCCCGACACCAGGATAGAATGAGGATCGGAGTGTCACGTTCCGACACCAGGATAGTATATGAGGAGTGGAGTGTCACGTACCGACACGAGAGGAATAAAGATAATGAATCTTGAAAGATGTTAATATACTCAATCTAATGAACCTAATTCCCAAATGAGTATGATGAGGAGGCGTGAGTCCTCATTGATGTGCTCGGTGTTGTAACCAAGGGTTATGGTAATTGTAAATGCTACATGCTAAGGATATTAGTTGATTTTATGATGTTATCTGATATATACTGTTTTCTATTTTGAGTTGGCCGATGATACCTACTCAGTACTTGTGTTTGTACTGACCCCTACTTGTATATGTTTTCTTTTGTTCATTGTGGAGTGCAGCAAACGTACCGTCGTCTTCAACTCAACCGCAACTCTAGCCAGTCTTCATTACACCGGATTTCAGGGTGAGCTAACGCTTCTAGCTTGGACTGGATCTTCTTCTTCATGTCTCGATGCCTTGAAGTTCCGGCATGGACTAGCTTTTTATGTATTTTAGTTTCTTAGATACTCTTAGATTAGTAATTTGAGGATAGATGTTCTTGTGATGATGACTTCCAGATTTTGGGGATAATAATAAATGTTTGAATTTTTAAAAGTTATTGAATTGGTTTTTATTAATGAGTTTAAGTCTTCCGAATTACTTTCTGTTGATATTATATTGAAATGTTGAGGTTTAGATTGGATGGTTCGCTCACATAGGAGGGTAAGTGCGGGTGCCAGTCGCGGCCCGATTTGGGTCGTGATAATATTATTATTATTATTATTACTATCATCATTATTAATATCATTATTATTATTATCATTATTATTATTATTATCATTAATATTATTACCATTATTATTATTATTATCATTATTATCATTATTATTATTATTATTATCATTATTATTATCATTACAATCATTATTATTATCATTATTATGATTATTATTATTATTATTATTATTATAATTATTGTTATTATTATTATCATTATCATGATTATTATTATTATTATTATTATTATTATTATAATAATTATTGTTATTATTATTATCATTATCATTATTATTATTATTGTTGTTTTTATTATTATTATTATTATCATTATTATTATTATTATTATTATTATCATTATCATCATTATTATTATCATTATTATTATGATTATTATTATTATTATTATTATTATAATTATTGTTATTATTATTATCATTATTATTATTATTGTTATTTTTATTATTATTATTACTATCATTATTATTATTATTTTTATTATTAT
>CM067872.1:27047811-27057811 GCA_034621305.1 Solanum pimpinellifolium
TCTAAGTGTTTTGAAACGAGACCCTGCGACGGTCCGTCGTGCCCATGACGGTCCGTCGTGGGGTCCGTCGCTTCTGCCAGTTTTTTCCAGAATTGAAGTCTGTTGCTCCAAACGACTAAACAGGTCGTTACAATAGATACCAATTTACCCATCGTTCGTCCCCGAACGATCACAAGAAGGAAAACAAGGGAGAAAAGGAGTACCTGAATCTGTATACAGATGTGGGTATCTTTCTTGCATATCTGCCTCCTTCTCTCAAGTGGCTTCTTCAACCGGTCGATTCTTCCATTGCACCTTGATGGATGCAATCTCTCTTGACCTCAACTTGCAAACTTCTCTATCTAAGATAGCAACAGGCTCCTCCTCATAAGACAAGTTCTGATCAAGCAAAACGGAATCCCAACGGATAATGTAATTTCCATCCCCATGATATCTTTTCAACATAGACACATGGAATACCGAATGCACTCCGGACAACCCTGGAGGCAAGGCTAACTCATAAGCCACCTCCCCTACTCGCTTAAGTACTTCAAAGGGACCAATATACCTTGGGCTTAGTTTACCTCGCTTACCAAACCGCATCACCCCTTTCATTGGCGAAACCTTCAGCAAGACTCGTTCACCTTCCATGAACTCTAGGTCTCTAACCTTTCGATCTGCATATTCTTTTTGTCTACTTTGCGCCGCTAGAAGCTTTTCTTGAATAGATTTCACTTTCTCCATCGAATCCCTCAAAAGGTCAGTGCCCCAAGGTCTAACCTCGAATGCATCAAACCAACCAATGGGAGACCTACATCTCCTACCATACAATGCTTCAAATGGAGCCATGTCAATGCTTGAGTGATAGCTATTATTGTATGAAAACTCCGCTAAGGGTAAGAAGTTATCCCAATGGCCACCAAACTCTATCAGACATGCACGAAGCATATCCTCCAACACTTGAATCGTCCTTTCAGACTGACCATCGGTCTGAGGATGGAACGCAGTACTAAGGTCCAACCTAGTACCCAATTCTGCATGCAATGTTTTCCAAAACTTAGAAGTAAACTGTGTACCTCTATCTGATATGATGGATAGTGGAACCCCATGCAACCGAACAATTTCTGAGACATAGATTTTGGCTAACTTCTCTGCATTGTAAGTCACCTTTACCGGAATGAAATGAGCAGACTTAGTTAACCTATCAACGATTACCCAAATAGAATCAAACTTTCCCAATGTCTTGGGAAGACCAACCACAAAGTCCATTGCAATTCTCTCCCACTTCCATTCAGGAATGGGCATTCTCTGAAGTGTTCCTCCGGGCATCTAGTGTTCATACTTTACTTGTTGACAGTTTGGACATTTGGCAATAAAGTCAACGATGTCGCGCTTCATTCTACTCCTCCAGAAGTGTTGCTTTAGGTCACGGTACATCTTGGTTGCACCCGGATGTATCGAATACTTTGAACTATGAGCCTCTGTCAGAATAGTGTTGATCAAATCATCAACTCGGGGTACACATACCCTTCCCTTGATTCTCAAAGCACCTTCCTCATCAATTTGTGCTTCCTTAGCCTCTCCTCGTAATACCTTATCTTGGATTCTGCGCAGTTTCTCATCATCAAACTGCCTTCCCTTAATCTTGTCAAGAAAAGATGATCTTGACTCCATACTAGCCAACAATCCTCCATTCTCATTTACTTCTAACCTCATCAAGTCGTTAGCCAGAGCCTGAACCTCTCTAGCCAACGGGCGTCTAGAAGCTTGCAAGTGAGCTAGACTTCCCATGCTTCCCGCCTTTCTACTTAAAGCATCTGCTACAACATTCGCCTTCCCCGGATGATACAAAATAGTGATGTCGTAGTCCTTCAGTAGTTCCATCCATCTCCTCTGTCTTAAGTTCAAATCTTTCTGAGTAAAGACATACTGAAGGCTACGATGATCCGTGTAGACCTCACACTTAACCCCATATAAATAGTGTCTCCATTGCTTTAATGCAAACACTACCGCGGCCAATTCCAAATCATGAGTTGGATAGTTACGTTCATGCACTTTTAATTGTCTTGAAGCATAAGCAATCACATTCTTCTCTTGCATTAGCACTGCACCCAAACCCGAATAAGATGCATCACAATAGACAATGAAATTCTTACCTTCCACTGGCAAGGTGAGAATGGGTGCAGTAGTCAACAAAGTCTTGAGCTTCTGAAAGCTTTCCTCACACTCATCCGACCATATAAATGGAATATTTTGCTTAGTCAAGTTCGTCAATTGGGAAGCAATAGAAGAGAATCCCTTGACGAATCGGCGGTAGTAGCTAGCTAACCCAACAAAGCTCCTTATTTCTGACACATTAGTGGGTCTTACCCAATTCTTCACTGTCTCAATCTTAGAAGGATCCACCATTACTCCATCCTTAGAAACCACGTGCCCCAAGAAGGACACTGCATCTAGCCAAAACTCACACTTAGAGAACTTGGCATAAAGCTTTTTCTCCCTCAACATTTCCAATACCATTCTCAAATGTTCTTCATGTTCCTTCTTTCTCTTTGAGTATACCAATATATCATCAATAAATACGATCATAAAGAGGTCCAAATATGGCTTAAAAATCCCGTTCATCAAGCTCATGAACGCAGCAGGGGCATTCGTAAGAGCAGAAGACATCACCACAAATTCGTAATGCCCATACCTCGTTCGAAAAGCAGTCTTGGGCACATCCGTTGCCCGTATTTTCAATTGATGATAGCCGGATCTCAAGTCAATCTTAGAGAAGACACAAGCACCTTGTAACTGATCGAACAAGTCATCAATGCGAGGAAGAGGATACTTGTTCTTTATGGTTACCTTGTTTAGTTGTCTGTAGTCTATACACATTCGAAAACTCCCATCCTTCTTCTTCACAAACAAAACCGGAGCACCCCAAGGGGATGCACTTGGTCTAATGAAGCCTTTGTTCAATAACTCTTGAAGTTGTGCCTTTAACTCTCTTAACTCCGCGGGAGCCATCCTACAAGGGGGTATAGAAATGGGGCGAGTACCCGGTTCAAGATCAATACAGAAGTCAATATCCCTATCCGGTGGCATACCAGGAAGATCTGCAGGGAACACATCCAGAAACTCACGAACCACTGAAACTGACTCAATCGAAGGTACTTGGGTAGTGTCATCCTTGAGATGTGCCAAGAAAGCTAAACACCCTTTACTAATCATTTTCTTAGCACGAAGAAAGGAGACGATACGGACCGGATTGGAAGTGTAGTCACCCTCCCACACTAACGGATCTGTCCCAGGCTTGGCTAACGTCACCGTTTTAGCATTACAATCCAAGATTGCAAATTGCGGAGAAAGCCAAGTCATACCCAGAATTACATCAAAATCATCCATTTCTAAGATAACCAAATCTACATAAGTGTTGCTCCCCACAAAGTTTACCAAACAAGACCTATATACCTTTTCAACTACCACAGACTCACCCACGGGAGTAGAGACACGAATAGGCATATCAAGTAATTCACAATGTAAATTTAGACCATTAGCAAATGAGGAAGATACATAAGAAAACGTGGATCCAGGATCAAACAATACAGAAGCCATGCAATCACAAACCAGAAGATTACCTGTGATGACAGCATCAGATGCCTCCGCTTCAGATCGCCCAGGGAAAGTGTAACAATGGGCCCTATCGTTCGTCTGTCCGTTGCCCCTACCATGTTGTGATGTAGGGGCTCCAGTTTGCCCATCACCTCTGCCATTTTGGTGACCACCATTACCGCGACCACCACGTCCCCCAGAGTAACGGCCTCTACCATGACTACCTCTACCTCTAACATTTGAAGGTCTGTAACTCTGTTTTGGACAATATCTCTTAATATGTCCAATCTCCCCACATCCATAGCACTCTCGGGGTTCATGCATAGGTCTCTCAGAGAAGTGTTGACCAGTCTGAGGTGGACCCCCAACCACAGTCTGTAGTGAAGACTGAATGGGTCGAACTGAGTAACCTCCTGAACCTTGTCCTCTAGAGTAGGAACCATTAAACTCACCCCCCTTTCGAAACCTTTTTGATGTCGATGTCGAGGCGAAGTCATCGGGCTTCACTCCTTCCACCTCTATCACGAAGTCTACCACTTCTTGGAAGGATTTTGCTGTAGCCGCTACCTGTAAGGCCGAAATCTGCAACTCTGATCTCAACCCCTTCACAAACCGGCGAATCCTCTCTTGTGGACTGAAACAAAGTTGCGTGGCATATCTGGATAGTGCGCGAAACCTAGCCTCGTAAGCATTAACCGACATCCTACCTTGCTCTAGGCTCAAGAACTCATCCCTTTTCCTATCCCTCAAAGTCCGGGGGATATACTTCTCCATAAACAAACTAGAGAATGAGGCCCAAGTCATAGGTGGTGCCTCTGTTGGTTGACACTCAATATGTGACCGCCACCACATTTTGGCGTTCCCTTGAAACTGATAACTCACGAACTCAACACCAAACCGTTCTACTATACCCATCTTGTGTAGTAGCTCATGACAGTCAACCAGAAAATCGTAAGCATCCTCAGATTCAGCACCCTTGAAGACTGGAGGTTTCAATTTCAAGAACTTACTGAAAAGCTCATGTTGATCATTTGTCATTATAGGCCCTGTAGTCAGACGAGGAAATGTGCCTATTTCTAATGGAGCATCCATGCGGGGAGCCATAGTAGCCGCATGTTGTACCTCCGGAGCCTGAGGTGCTGGTGCAGAAAACACTGGAGGTGTTTGGCCCTGATCAGATAACCCGCTAAGATAAGCCAGAACCTGATTAATCATCTCTGGGGTAGGTTGGGGTGGCATTTCCTCATTCTGTACTTGCTCATTCACCCCATCTTCCCCCTCTCTTACTACTTCCTCAGTCGGTGGAGGAGTCACCGCCCTAGTACTAGATGGGCTCGGTGCTCGTCCTCTTCCTCTAGAGGGCGTCCTCCCATGACCTCTACCACGGCCCCTTGCCGCTGTTCTCCCTCGAGCCACAGCCCCAGTGGCTGGCTCAGTTGTTTCTTGTCTGGCCGGTGTTGGTGTTGGCGTAGTCGTTGCTCTAGTTCTAACCATCTGCGAAAGAGAGTGAAGATGGTCAGATACCAATTCGTATCGCCTAGATACCAATTGGACTCAAGTAGTAGCACGAAAGAAAGAATGAAAGAGTGAAATTTTCCTAAAGTCTTATAGCCTCTCAAGGAAAAGTAAAGGCGTCCCCCTACCGTTCCTTAAGACTCTACTAGACCTGTTCTTGTGTGATGAGACCAACGAACCTAATGCTCTGATACCAAGTTTGTCACGACCCAAATCCGGGCCGCGACTGGCACCCACACTTACCCTCCTATGTGAGCGAACCAACCAATCTAAGCCTTAATATTTCAATATAATATCAATAGAAAATAATGCGGAAGACTTAAACTCATAAGAAAAATCAAAAATCAACTTCTATAACTCAAAAACTTATCATTATCCCCAGAATCTGGAAGTCATCACCACAAGAACATCTATAATCAAATTACTAAACTAAGAGTATTATAAGAAATTAAAAATACATAAGAAGTTAGTCCATGCCGGAAGTTCAAGGCATCAAGACTTGAAGAAGAAGATCCAGTCCAAGCTAGAAACTTTAGCTCACCCTGAATTTCTGATGTAGTAAGACTGGCTTGAATTACTGTTGAGTCGAAGGTGACGGCACGTTTACTGCACTCCACAAATAAACAAGAAGAAAACAATAAAAGTAGGGGTCAGTACAAAACACGGGTACTGAGTAGATATCATCGGCCAACTCAAAATAGAAAACAGTATATATTAAGCAATATCATAAAATCAACTAACATCCTTAGCATGCAGCATTTACAGTTACCATAACCCTTGGTTACAACACCAAGCACATCAATGAGGACTCACGCCTCCTCATCATACTCATTTGGGAATTCAGTTCATTAGATTGAATATATTAACATTTTTCAAGATTCATTATCTTTATTCCCCTCGTGTCGGTACGTGACACTCCGCTCCTCAATATACTATCCTGGTGTCGGAACGTGACACTCCGATCCTCATTCTATCCTGGTGTCGGAACGTGACACCCGATCCATATATTCTATCCTGGTACCGGAACGTGGCACCCGATCCATATATTCTATCCTGGTACCGGAACGTGGCACCCGATCCGTATATTCTATCCTGGTACCGGAACGTGGCACCCGATCCATATTCTATCCTGGTGTCGGAACGTGACACCCGATCCATATTCTATCCTGGTGTCGGAACGTGACACCCGATCCCCTAATCTCACTACTTTCGTTCATCAAGCCTTCTTTTATACCAAGGCATCATCATTAACAAAGTAGATTAGGGTTTCTTTTCAAGATTTGGGATTCAATAGCTTCATCATGCTTATTTATTCATAATTACATAATCACATCATTCATGCAAGCATACAATTAAGCATATAGAAGGGTTTACAATACTACTAACATATATCATTCGCTATTAAGAGTTTACTACGAATAGCATGAAAACCATAACCTACCTCCACCGAAGAATTGGAATCAACAAGCAATCTCCCAAGCTTTGATATTCTTCTTCCTCGTTCGACTCTCTCTCTCAATCGATCAATCTGTCTCTCTCTTTTCTTTTCTCTTTTCTTATTCAAACCCTCTTTCTTTTACCCTAATTAGTATATAATTAAGAATAAAAGGTGGCATTAATAACCCACTAATTAACTTAAGGTTACCTCTTTTAACCCCAAGTAATTAGACTTATTAGAATTAACCCACTAACTTTATAGTTAAGGCAAGAATAGTCAAAAACGTCCCTTAAAACGTAACCAGAAATCCGACTCCAACTGGGATTACGCACGCTGTGACGGGCCGTCGCGCCTGCGACGGTCCGTCCTGCTGTCCGTCGCAAGGGTCAGAGACCCAATTTTTCACCAATGGTCTGTGACGGTCCGTCACACCTTTGACGGTCCGTCCTGCCATTCCGTCACGAAGTTCAGAGAGTCGATTTTCAGTACCCAATTTCAGATTTTCTAAGTGTTTTGAAACGAGACCCTGCGACGGTCCGTCGTGCCCATGACGGTCCGTCGTGGGGTCCGTCGCTTCTGCCAGTTTTTTCCAGAATTGAAGTCTGTTGCTCCAAACGACTAAACAGGTCGTTACATTATTACTATTATTATTATTATTATTATTATCATTATTATCATTATTATTATTAATATTATTATTATTATTATCATTTTTATTATTATTATTATTATTATTATTATTATCATCATTATTAATATCTTTATTATTATTATCATTATTATTATTATTATTACCATTATTATTATTATTATCAATATTATTATTAATATTATTATTATTATTATTATTATTATTATTATTGTTGTTGTTGTTGTTGTTGTTGTTGTTGTTGTTGTTGTTGTTATTGTTATTGTTATTATCATTATTATTATCATCATTATTGTTATTATTTTTTATTTTTTTTGGTAACTACATTTATTAATTACCAAGAGTAAACCATACAAACCAAGCAGCTATCACAGCATGCTTCAACCTTCAAACAGACTCAAATAACTACACCTACACTGCTACCTACTAGTGAAAATTCATTACATTTTCCTTCAATCTTGAAGGAGTTCTAGCTAAAGTTAAATAGGCTATCTCTTTAACAAGATGATCCTCATTTCTGCTCTTGTGTTCAAAGATTCGACTATTTCTCTCCATCCATAGTCCATAGATGCCTTCAGCCAATGTGATCTTGAATATTTGTGCAGTTGTTCTCTTTCCTTTTCCATGAATTATGCACCACTCTATAAACTGCTCTCATGTCATTGGAATAGTAGTTTGTTTCCCTACCCAGCGTAGCAATCTTCCCCATATTCTCCTTGCAAAGTTGCATTGTATAAACAGGTGCTCTGCAGTTTCATCATCATTCTTACATAGCACACATGTCTTCTCTACTTCAACTCCCCACTGAGTTAATCTGTCCACTGTTACTAACCTTTGATTCATCATGATCCACATTGTGAAATAAGCTTTTGGTCTTGCAGCATTGTTGAACATAAGACATGTCCATATTGGCCTTTGTTGTTCTCCCTTCATGTAACTATAAAGTTGCCTGATCACTACTTCATTCTTCCTTTGCATTTGCTGAACTTGTTCTACACTTTGCTGAGCACTCGTAATTTTTTGAATCATCCAGCTTGCTTGTTTCCTCCTCTGCCATTCTCTTTGCCCTTTTATATAATATGTGTATCCATTTAATCCAAAGTTTGTATTCCTTATTAGCTAGATCCCAACACAATTTAGCAATTGCAGCTCTATTCCACACTTTCAGATTGATCAATCCTATGCCTCCTTTACTTCTAGGACAACACACTTTCTCCCATGCTATCAAAGCTTTCTTTGTAACATATCCTACCCCTGACCATAAGTAGCTTCTGCATAATCCTTCAATCACTTTTACTATCTTAGCTGGAACGATAAATAATTGTGCCCAGTAGGATTGCACTCCAAATAGGACAGTCTTAATCAGTTGAGTTCGTCCAGCATAGGACAGTATTTTTGTTGTCCATGAATTGATTCTTGCCATGATCTTGTCTATGAGGGTATACCACTGTATTATGTTCAGCTTCTTTGTAGAGAGAGGCACTCCCAAGTACTTGAAAGGCAGTTCCTCCATTGTATAGCCCAACTGTTCCAAAATTTGTTGCTTTATCTCCATTTGAACTCCTCCACAGTATATAGAAATTTTTGTAAGATTTGCCTGCAGTCCTGAGGCTTGAGAGAAGTCTGAAAAGAATCTTTGGAGCATCTTGATGGACTCTAGATCTCCTCTTGAAAACAAAAGAAGGTCATCTGCAAAGTATAAGTGAGTAATGGCCAACTTGGAGCATTTGGGATGATATTTAAAGGTTTTCTCTTCTCTAAGTCCTTTGAGCAGTCTACTGAGGTATGCCATTGCTATAGAAAATAAGAATGGTGACATAGGATCTCCTTGTCTAAGGCCTTTGCCTGCATCAAACCTCTGAGTAGTTTGTCCATTAACAACAATAGCATAGTTCATTATTTTCACACACTGCATCACCCATTGAATAAATATCCCTGGGAATCCCAATCCTCCCATTACATGTTCTAAAAAGGACCACTCAACTGAATCATAGGCTTTCTGTAGATCTATCTTAAGCATAATTCTAGGAGAAATATTCTTCCTAGTATAAGACTTGACCAACTCATGAGCCAGTATAATGTTGTCTGCAATCTTCCTCCCTGGTATAAATCCAGCTTGACTCTCACTAATAATATCAGGCATAACATCATGCATTCTTCTTGTTATCACCTTTGAAATGATTTTATAGATCACAGTACAACAAGCAATTGGTCTATACTCTTTCACATTTTTAGGACTTTGGACCTTTGGAATTAAAGACACAAGAGCGCAGTTGAAAGGCTTAAACAACTTCCCTGTTGTGAAGAAATTTTTGACAGCTGCAATAACATCTTTCTTAACAATCTTCCAGGTATGTTTAAAGAATAATGCATTATAACCATCTATGCCTGGTGCCTTATCATTCCCAATAGACTGCAATGTTGTATATATCTCTTGTTCTGTTACCTCTGTACATAGTTGGATTCTTTGTTGCCTTGATAACACAGGACCTCTCTTCATCACCTGAGTATTTATGGCTGGAAGTTTACCTGCTGAAGACCTCATAAGACTTTTATAAAACTTGATAAACTCCTCTTGAATCTCTTGAGGTTCATATAACATCTTTCCATCTAGAGATAATATATTCTTAATATGCTTCTTTTGATTTGTTTCCTTTATCACTGAACTGAAGTACTTATTGTTTGCATCCCCCAAAGTGATCCATCTAGCTCTTGCTTTTTGCCTTAAAGCATTTTCTTCTAACATTGACCATTTCTCCAACTTTGTTAGTAACTCCTTTTCTTTAATAACTAGATCATCTTGTGCTTGGTTATAAAGCTTC
>CM067872.1:27062811-27067811 GCA_034621305.1 Solanum pimpinellifolium
GTGGGAGGACGTCCTCTAGAGGGAGAGGACAAGCACCTAGCCCATCTGATACTAGGGCAGTGACTCCTCCACCGACCGAGGAAGTAATAGAGAAGGGGAGGGGGGGGGAAACTGAACAAGTGCAAAATGAGGAAATGCCACCCAACCTACCCCAGAGATGATCAATCAGGTTCTGGCTTATCTTAGCGGGTTATCTGATCAAGGTCAGGCACCTCCAGTGTTTTCTGCGCCAACACCTCCGGTTTCAGAAGTACAACATGCGGCTACTATGGCTCCCCGCATGGATGTTCCATTGGATATAGGCACATTTCCACGTCTGACTACTGGGCCTATAATGACAAATGATCAGCATGAACTTTTCAGTAAGTTCTTGAAATTGAAACCTCCGGTCCTCAAGGGTGCTGAATCGGAGGATGCCTATGATTTTCTGGTTGACTGTCACGAGTTACTACACAAGATGGGTATAGTAGAACGGTTTGGTGTGGAGTTTGTGACTTATCAGTTTCAAGGGAACGCCAAAATGGTGGCGGTCACATATCGAGTGTCAACCAATAGAGGCACCACCTATGACTTGGGCCTCATTCTCTAGTTTGTTTATGGAGAAGTATATCCCTCGGACTTTGAGGGATCGGAAAAGGGATATTGACTTCTGTATTGATCTTGAACCCGGTACTCGCCCCATTTCTATACCCCCTTATAGAATGGCTCCCGCGGAGTTAAGAGAGTTAAAAGCACAACTTTAAGAGTTATTGAACAAAGGCTTCATTAGACCAAGTGCATCTCCTTGGGGTGCTCCGGTTTTGTTTGTAAAGAAGAAGGATGAGAGTTTTCGGATGTGCATAGACTACAGACAACTGAATAAAGTAACTATTAAGAACAAGTACCCTCTTCCCGCATTGATGATTTGTTCGATCAGTTACAAGGTGCTTGTGTCTTCTCTTAGATTGACTTGAGATCCGTTATCATCAATTGAAAATACGGGCAACGGATGTGCCAAAGACTGCTTTTCGAACGAGGTATGGGCATTACGAATTTGTAGTGATGTCCTTTGGTCTTACGAATGCCCCTGCTGCGTTCATGAGCTTGATGAACGGGATTTTAAGCCATATTTGGACCTCTTCGTGATCGTATTTATTGATGATATATTGGTATACTCAAAGAGCAAGAAGGAACATGAAGAGCATTTGAGAATGGTATTGGAAATGTTGAGGGAGAAAAAGCTTTATGCCAAGTTCTCTAAGTGTGAGTTTTGGCTAGATGCGGTGTCCTTCTGGGGCACGTGGTTTCTAAGGATGGAGTGATGGTGGATCCTTCTAAGATTGAGACAGTGAAGAATTGGGTAAGACCCACTAATGTGTCAGAAATAAGAGGAGCTTGTTGGGTTAGCTAGCTACTACCACGGATTTGTCAAGGGATTCTCTTCTTTGCTTCCCAATTGACGAACTTGACTAAGCAGAATGTCCCATTTGTATGGTCGGATGAATGTGAGGAAAGCTTTCAGAAGCTCAAGACTTTGTTGACTACCGCACCTATCCTTACCTTGCCAGTAGAGGGTAAGAACTTCATTGTTTATTGTGATGCATCCTATTCTGGTTTGGGTGCAGTATAATGCAAGAGAAGAGTGTGATGTATGCTTCAAGACAATTAAAAGTGCATGAACGTAACTATCCCACGCATGATTGGAATTGGCCGCGGTAGTGTTTGCATTAAAACAATGGAGACACTATTTATATGGGTTAAGTGTGAGATCTATACGGATCATCGTAGCCTTCAGTATGTCTTTACTCAGAAAGATTTGAACTTAAGACAGAGGAGATGGATGGAGTTACTAAAGGACTACGATATCACTATCTTGTATCATCGGGGAAGGCGAATGTTGTAGCGGATGCTTTAAGTAGGAAGGCGGGAAGCATGGGAAGTCTAGCTCACTTGCAAGCTTCTAGACGCCCATTGGCTAGAGAGGTTCAGACTCTAGCTAATGACTTGATGAGATTAGAAGTAAATGAGAGGGGAGGATTGTTGGCTTCTGTGGAGGCAAGATCTTCCTTTCTTGACAAGATTAAGGGAAGACAGTCTGATGATGAGAAACTGCGCAGAATTCAAGATAAAGTATTGCGAGGAGAGGCTAAGAAAGCACAAATCGATGAGGAAGGTGTTTTGAGAATCAAGGGAAGGGTATGTGTACCCCGCGTCGATGATTTGATCAATACTATTCTGACAGAGGCTCATAGTTCAAGGTATTCTTTACATCCGGGCGCAACCAAGATGTATCGTGACCTAAAGCAACACTTTGGTGGAGTAGAATGAAGCGTGACATTGTGGATTTTATTGCCAAATGTCAAAACTGTCAACAAGTAAAGTATGAACACCAAAGGCACGGAGGAACACTTCAGAGAATGCCCATCCGGAATGGAAGTGGGAAAGAATTGCAATGGATTTTGTGGTTGGTCTTCCGAAGACGATGGGTAAGTATGACTCCATTTGGGGATTGTTGATAGGTTAACTAAATCTGCTCATTTCATTCCGGTCAAGGTGACTTACAATGCAGAAAAGTTAGCCAAACTTTACATCTCGGAAGTGGTGCGATTGCATGGGGTTCCACTATCCATCATATCAGATAGAGGTACGCAGTTTACTTCTAAGTTTTGGAGAACATTGCATGCAGAATTGGTACTAGGTTGGACCTTAGTACTGCGTTCCATCCTCAGACCGATGGTCAGTCTGAGAGAACGATTCAAGTGTTGGAAGATATGCTTCGTGCATGTGTGATAGAGTTTGGTGGCCATTGGGATAGCTTCCTACCCTTAGCGGAGTTTTCATACAATAATAGCTATCACTCAAGTATTGATATGGCCCCATTTGAAGCATTGTATGGGAGGAGATGTAAGTCTCCCATTGGTGGTTTGATGCGTTCGAGTCAGACCTTGGGGTACTGATCTCTTGAGGGATCCGATGGAAAAAGTGAGGTCTATTCAAGAAAAGCTTCTAGCGGCGCAAAGTAGACAAAAAGAATATGCAGATCGAAAGGTTAGAGACTTAGAGTTCATGGAAGGTGAACAAGTCTTGTTGAATAAAGTTTCACCATGAAAGGGGTGATGCGGTTTGGTAAAAGGGGTAAACTAAGTCAAGGTACATTGGACCATTTGAAGTACTTAACGAGTGGGGGAGGTGTCTTATGAGTTAGCCTTGCCTCCAGGGCTGTCCGGAGTACATCCGGTATTCCATGTGTCGATGTTGAAAAGATACCATGGGGATGGGAAACTACATTATCCGTTGGGATTCAGTTTTTCTTGATGAGAACTTGTCTTATGAGGAGGAGCCTGTTGCTATTTTAGATAGAGAAGTCGCAAGTTGAGGTCAAGAAAGATTGCATCCATCAAGGTGCAATGGAAGAATCGACCGGTTGAAGAAGCCACTTGGGAGAAAGAGGCGGATATGCGAGAAAGATACCCACATCTGTTTAAAGATTCAGGTACTCCTTTTCGCCTTGTTTTCCTTCTTTTGATCGTTCGGGGACGAACGATGGGTAAATTGGTATCTAATGTAACGACCCGTTTAGTCGTTTTGAGCAACAGACTTCAATTCTGGAAAAACTGGCAGAAGCGACGGACCCCACGACGGACCTTCATGGGCACGACGGGACCGTCGCAGGTTCTCGTTTCAAAACACTTAGAAAATCTGAAATTGGGTACTAAAAATCGACTCTCTGAACTTTGTGACGGAATGGCAGGACGGACCGTCACACGACCCTTGGTGGAAATTTGGGTCTCTGAACTCTGCGACGACCTGCAGGACGGACCGTCGCAGGCACGACGGCCGTCACAGGTTGCGCAAATCCCAGGCAGAATCGGATTTCTGTTAAGTTTTAAGAGGACGTTTTTGACTGTTCTTGCCTTAATTATAAAGTTCGGGGGTTTATATTAATAACTCAAATTCTTGGGGGTTAAAAGAGGTAACCCTAAGTTAATTAGTGGGGTATTATTGCCATCTTTTATTCTTAATTATATACTAATTAGGGTAAAAGGAGGGTTTGAATAAGAAAAATAGAAAAGAACAAAGAGAAAACAGAAAAAGAAAAAGAAACGAGAGGATAGCAGGATTTTGAGAGATAACTTGTTGATCGCAATCTTTGGTGGAGGTAGGTTATGGTTGTTCATGCTTTCTAGTAAACTCTTAATAGAGAATGATATGTATTGGTAGTATTGTAAACCCTACTATATGCTTAATTGTATGTTTGCATGAATATGCTTATGTGATTGTGATAAGATAAGCATGATGAAAATATTGAATCCCAAATCTTGAAAAGAAACTTTAATATACATTATTAATGATGATGCCTTGGTATAGAAGAAGGCTTGATGAATTAAAGTAATGGGATTGATGATGCCTTGGTATAGAGAAGGCTTGATGAATTAAAGTAATGGGATTGAGGATGCCTTGGTATAGAGAAGGCTTGATGATTTACAGAATGATATTAGTGGATCGGGTGTCACGAAACCGACACGTAGAATTAGGGGATCGGGTGTCACGAACCGACACGTAGAATTAGGGGATCGGGTGTCACGAACGACACGTAGAATTAGGAGATCGGGTGTCACGAACCGACACGTAGATTTAGGGGATCGGGTGTCACGAACCGACACGTAGATTTAGGGGATCGGGTGTCACGAATCGACACGTAGATTTAGGGGATCGGGTGTCACGAACCGACAAGTAGATTAGGGATCGGGTGTCACGAACCGACACGTAGAATTAGGGGATCGGGTGTCACGAACCGACACGTAGATTTAGGGGATCGGGTGTCACGAACCGACACGTAGATTTAGGGGATCGGAGTGTCACGTACCGACACAAGAGGAATAATGAATATGAGGGAGCGGAGTGTCACGTACCGACACAAGAGAATAAAGATAATGAATCTTGAAAGATGTTAATATACTCAATCTAATGAACATGATTCCCAAATAATGTATGGTATTGGGGCTTGAGTCCTCATGTTT
>CM067872.1:27092811-27095311 GCA_034621305.1 Solanum pimpinellifolium
GTCCCAGCAGAGTTTAGCTACTGCTGCTCTATTCCATACTTGCATGTTTATCAGCCCCATGCCACCTTCACTTTTAGGCCTGCAAACTTGCTCCCATGCTATTAAAGCCTTCTTAGTAACATGTCCAGTTCTTGACCATAAGTAGCTTCAACACAGACTCTCAATCAACTTGATTATCTTAGCTGGAAAAATGAACAATTGTGCCTAATAAGATTGAACACCAAATAACACTGTCTGCACCAATTGAGCTCTCCCTGCATAAGATAGCTTCCTAGCTGTCCAAGAGTTGATTCTTGCCATTATTCTATCAATAAGTGGATGCCATTGCATAACTGACATTTTCTTAGTTGATAATGGAACTCCCAAATATTTGAAAGGCAATTCTTCCATGTTGTATCCCAGCTGCTGAACAATCTGTTGCCTCACTTCTCTTTGGACACCTCCACAGTATATTGAACTTTTATTGTGGTTAGCCTGTAACCTTGAAGCTTGGAAAAAATGAGAGAAACATAATTGAATGGCTATGACAGACTCAAGATCACCTCTAGCAAACAATAACAGGTCATCTGCAGAACATAGATGAGTAACATCAAGCTTTGAACACTTAGGATGGTACTTGAACTTTTTATCATCTCTAAGGCCTTTAAGGGTCTTACTCAGATACTCCATTGCTATAGCAAATAGAAAATGAGACATTGGATATCCTTGTCTCAACCCTTTAGCTGCTTCAAAACTTTGTGAAACATGCCCATTAACTACTATAGAATAGTTCACAGTTTTGACACATTTCATTACCCATTGCACAAACATCTCAAGAAATCCTAAACCATACATTACTTGCTCCAAAAATGCCCATTCCCCTGAATCATAAGCCTTCTGTAAGTCAATCTTCAGCATGCACCTAGGAGAGATATGTTTCCTAGTATAAGCTTTAACCAGCTCATGAGCAAGCCTATTGTAACGACCTGTTTAGTCGTTTTGAGCAGCAGATTTTATTTCTGGAAAAACTGGCTGAGACGACGGATCCCACGATGGACCGTCATGGGCACGACGGACCGTCGAGGGGGTCTCGTTTCAAAATACTTAGAATTCTGAAATTTGGGTACTGAAATTGACTCTCTGAACTTCGTGATGGAATGGCAGGACGGACCGTCACAGACCCTTGGTAAAAATCTAGTCTCTGAACTCTGTGACGGAAGCAGCAGGACGGACCGTCGCAGGCACGACGGCCCATCACAGACTGCGTAATCCCAGGCTGGGTCGGATTTCTGTTAAATGTTTTAAGGGGCGTTTTGGACTATTCCTGCTTATAATTATAAAGTTAGTGGTTGAATATTAATAATCCAATTTCTTGAGGGTTAAAAGAGATAACCTTGAATCAATTAATGGGTTAATTCATCATCTTTTATACTTAATTATATGCTAATTAGGGTAAAAGAAAGAGGGTTTGAATAAGAAAATAGAAAGAACAAAGCGAGGGAGAAACGATCGAGCAAGAGGAGAGAACGAAGAGGAAAGCAAAGCATTGAAAAGTAGATTCTTGATCACGAATTCTTCGGTGGAGGTAGGTTATGGTTTTTATGCTATTCGTAGTAAACTCTTAATAGCGAATGATATGTGTTGGGTAGTATTATAAAACCTTCTATATGCTTAATTGTGTGCATACATGATGTGATTATATAATTGTGATGAATAAGCATGATGAGTCTATTGAATCTCTAATCCTAAATTTACCTCGTTAATGATGATGCCTTGGTATAAGAGAAGGCTTGATGAACTAAAGTAATGAGATTGATGATGCCTTGGTATAAAAGAAGGCTTGATGAATTAATAGAATGAGATTAGTGGAGCGGGTGTCACGAACCGACACGTAGAATTAGGGGATCGGGTGTCACGAATCGACACGTAAAATTAAGGGATCGGTGTCACGAACCGACACGTAGAATTAGGGGATCGGGTGTCACGAACCGACACGTAGAATTAGGGGATCGGGTGTCACGAACCGACACGTAGAATTAGGAGATCGGGTGTCACGAACCGACATGTAGAATTAGGGGATCGGAGTGTCACGTTCCGGCACATAGTAGTAGGGGAGCGGAGTGTCACGTACCGACACAAGAGGAAAAAAGATAATGAATCTTGGAATTATGTTAATAAATTCGAATGAAGAGAACCTATATCCCAAATGAGTTTGGTGTGGAGACTTGAGTTCTCATAGGTGTGTTTGATGCGGTTACACATGATTGTGAACTTGTTGCTTTCACCTGTTGAGGAATATGGTTGATTTTTAGTTATTATGTGATATATACTGTTTTCTATTTGAGTTGGCCGATGATATCTACTCATTACTTGTGGTTGTACTGACCCTACTTGTAATTGTTTTTCTTTGTTATTTGTGGAGTGCAGCAAACGTACCGTCATCTTCAACTCAACCGCAACTCTAGCCAGTCTTCGTCACAACAGATTTCAGGGTGAGCTAAAGCTTCTAGCTTGGACTGGA
>CM067872.1:27100311-27107811 GCA_034621305.1 Solanum pimpinellifolium
ATGAACTAAAGTAATGAGATGATGATGCCCTGGTATAAAAGAAGGCTTGATGAACTAAAGTAATGAGATTGATATGCCTTGGTATAAAAGAAGGCTTGATGGATTAACAGAATAAGATTAGTGGAGTGGGTGTCACGAACCGACACGTAGAATTAGGGGATCGGGTGTCATGAACCGACACGTAGAATTAGGGGATCGGATGTCACGAACTGACACGTAGAACTAGGGGATCGGGTGTCACGAACCGACACGTAGAATTAGGGGATCGGGTGTCACGAACCGACACATAGAACTAGGGGATCGGGTGTCACGAACCGACACGTAGAATTAGGGGATCAGAGTGTCACGTTCCGACACATAGTAGTAGGGGAGCGGAGTGTCACGTGCCGACACAAGAGGAATAAAGATAATGAATCTTGGAATTAAGTTAATAAATTCGAATGAAAAGAACTTATTTCCCAAATGAGAATGATATGGAGGCTTGAGTCCTCATGAGTGTACTTGACGTTATTTATCAAAGATTCTTGTACATGTTGTTGCTACAGATTGAGTATTGTAGTTGATTTATGATATGATCTGATATATATTGTTTTCTATTTTGAGTTGGCCGATGATATCTTCTCAGTACCCGTGTTTTGTACTGACCCCTACTTGTATGTTCTTTCCTTGTTATTTGTGGAGTGCAGCAAACGTGCCGCCGTCTTCAACTCAACCGCAACTTTAGCCAGTCTTCATTACACCGGATTTCAGGGTGAGCTAACGCTTCTAGCTTGGACTGGATCTTCTTCTTCATGTCTCGATGCCTTGAAGTTCCGGCATGGACTAGCTTTTTATTTATGTTTAGTTTCTTAGATACTCTTAGTCTTAGTAATTTGAGGATAGATGTTCTTGTGATGATGACTTCTAGATTTTGGGATATTAATTGATAAATTTTAGAAGTTGTTAATTGATTTCGTAATGAGTTTAAGTCTTCCGCATTATATTGTGTTATTATATTCTAAATGTTGGGTTTTGTATTGTTGGTTCGCTCACATAGTAGGATAAGTGTGGGTGCCACTCGCGACCCGTTTTGGGTCGTGACAAACTTGGTATCAGAGCATTAGGTTCGTTGGTCCCATCACACAAGAACGAGTCTAGTGGAGTCTTAAGGAAACGGTAGGGGGACGCATTACTTTTCTTTGAGAGGCTATAAGACTTTAGGAAAATTCCATTCTTTTTTTCTTTATTTCGTGCTATTACTTGGATCCAATTGGTATCTAGGTGATACAAATTGGTATCTGACCATCTTCACTCTATTTCGCAGATGGTTAGAACTAGAGCAACAACCGTGCCAACCTCAACATCAGCAAGACAAGATGCATCTGAGCTAGCCACTGAGACTGTAGCTTTAAGAGGAGCAGTAGCAAGAGGCCGCAGTAGAGGTCGCGGGAGGACGTCCTCTAGAGGAAGAGGACGAACGCCTGGACCATCTGGTATTTGGGCGGTGACTCCTCCACCGACTGAGGAAGTAGTAAGAGAAGGGGAGGATGGGGAAAATGAACAAGTTCAGAATGAGGAATTACCACCCCAACCTACCCCAGAGATGATCAATCAGGTTCTTGCTTATCTTAGCGGGTTATCTGATCAAGGCCAAACGCCTCCAGTGTTTTCTACACCAGCACCTCAGGCTCCGGAGGTACAACATGCGGCTACTGTGGCTCCCCGCATGGATGCCTCATTGGAAATAGGCACGTTTCCTCGTCTGACTACAGGGCCTATAATGACAAATGATCAGCATGAACTTTTCAGTAAGTTCTTGAAATTGAAACCTCCAGTCTTCAAGGGTGCTAAATCTGAGGATGCCTACGATTTTCTGGTTGACTGTTATGAGCTACTACACAAGATGGGTATAGTAGAACGGTTTGGTGTTGAGTTTGTGACTTATCAGTTTCAAGGGAACGCCAAAATGTGGTGGCGGTCACATGTTGAGTGTCAACCAACAGAGGCACCACCTATGACTTGGGCATCATTCTCTAGTTTGTTTATGGAGAAGTATATACCCCGCACTT
The DNA here is from genome assembly GCA_034621305.1 of Solanum pimpinellifolium. Taxonomy (NCBI): domain Eukaryota; kingdom Viridiplantae; phylum Streptophyta; class Magnoliopsida; order Solanales; family Solanaceae; genus Solanum; species Solanum pimpinellifolium. The sequence continues at coordinate 27,102,360 of CM067872.1, forward strand.
TGAGGGATAGGAAAAGAGATGAGTTTTTGAGCCTAGAACAAGGTAGGATGTCGGTTACTGCTTATGAGGCTAAGTTTCGTGCATTATCCCGGTATGCCACCCAACTATGTTTCAGTCCACAAGAGCGGATTCGCCGTTTTGTGAAGGGGTTGAGATCAGAGTTGCGAATTTCAGCCTTACAGGTAGCGGCTACAGCGAAATCTTTTCAAGAAGTGGTAGACTTCGTGATAGAGGTAGAGGGAGTGAAGCCAGATGACTTCACCATGGAAACGACATCAAAAAGGTTTCGAAAGGGAGGTGAGTTTAATGGTTCTTACTCTAGAGGACAGGGTTCAGGAGGTTACTCAGTCCGACCAATTCAGTCTTCACTACAGACTGTAGTTGGGGGTCCACCTCAGACTGGCCAACACTTCTCTGAGAGACCTATGCTTGACTCCAGAGAGTGTTATGGATGTGGGGAGACTGGACATATTAGGAGGAATTGTCCAAAACAGAGTTATAGACCCCCAATAGCTAGAGGTAGAGGTGGTCATGGTAGAGGCCGTTATTCTGGAGGACGTGGTGGCCGAGGTAATGGTGGTCATCAAAACGGCCGGGGTGACGGACAAATGGGAACTACTACAGCGCAACCTGTTAGAAGCAACAGACAGACTGGTGATAGGGCCCATTGTTACGCTTTCCCTGGGCGGTCGGAAGCGGAGACATCAGATGTTGTTATCACAGGTAATCTTTTAGTTTGTGATTGTATGGCTTCTGTATTATTTGACCCTGGCTCTACGTTTTCATATGTATCTTCCGCATTTGCTAATGGTCTTAATTTACATTGTGAATTGCTTGACATGCCTATTCGTGTTTCTACTCCGGTGGGTGAGTCTGTGATAGTTGAAAAAGTATATAGGTCTGGTCTGGTGACTTTTGTGGAGAGCAATACTTATGTAGACTTGGTTATCTTAAAAATGGTTGATTTTGATGTAATTCTGGGTATGACTTGGCTTTCTCCGAATTTTCTGATCTTGGATTGTAATACTAAAACTGTGACGTTAGCCAAGCTTGGGACAGATCCGTTAGTGTGGGAGGGTGACTACACTTCCAATCCGGTTCGTATCATCTCCTTTCTTCATGCTAAGAAAATGGTTAGTAAGGGTTGTTTAGCGTTCTTGGCACATCTCAGGGATGATACTACCCAAGTACCTCCAATTGAGTCGATTTCGATAGTTCGCGAGTTTTTAGATGTGTTTCCTGCAGACCTTCCTGGTATGCCACCGGATAGAGATATTGATTTTTGCATCGATTTGGAACCAGGTACTCGCCCCATTTCTATACCCCCTTATAGAATGGCTCCCGCGGAGTTAAGAGAGTTAAAGGCCCAAACTATAAGAGTTGTTGAGCAAAGGTTTCGTTAGACCAAGTGCATCTCCTTGGGGTGCTCCGGTGTTATTTGTGAAGAATAAGGATGGGAGTTTTCGGATGTGCATAGACTACCGGCAGTTGAACAAGGTAACTATTAAGAACAAGTATCCCATTCCTCGCATTGATGACTTGTTCGATCAGTTACAAGGTGCTTGTGTCTTCTCTAAGATTGACTTGAGATCCGGTTATCATAAATTGAAAATACGGGCAACAGATGTGCCAAAGACTGCTTTTCGGACCAGGTATGGGCATTACGAATTTGTAGTAAAGTCTTTTGGTCTTACGAATGCCCCTGCTGCTTTCATGAGCTTGATGAACGGGATTTTTAAGCCATATCTGGATCTCTTTGTGATCGTATTTATTGATGATATATTGGTATACTCAAAGAGCAAGAAGGAACATGAGAGCACTTGAGAATTATATTGGAAATGTTGAGGGAGAAAAAGCTTTATCACAAATTCTCCAAGTGTGAGTTTTGGCTAGATGCAGTGTCCTTCTTGGGGCATGTGGTTTATAAGGATGGGGTGATGGTGGATCCTTCTAAGATTGAGACAGTGAAGAATTGGGTAAGACCTACTAATGTGTCAGAAATAAGGAGCTTTGTTGGTTTAGCTAGCTATTACCATCGATTTGTCAAGGGATTCTCTTCCATTGCTTCCCAATTGTGACGAACTTGACTAAGCAGAATGTTCCATTCGTATGGTCGGACGAATGTGAGGAAAGCTTTCAGAAACTCAAGACCTTGTTGACTACTGCACCAATCCTTACCCTGCCAGTGGAAGGTAAGAATTTCATTGTCTATTGTGATGCATCCTATTCGGGTTTGGGTGCAGTGCTAATGCAAGAGAAGAACGTAATTGCTTATGCTTCAAGGCAATTAAAGGTGCACGAACGTAATAATCCGACCCATGATTTGGAATTGGCTGCGGTAGTGTTTGCCTTAAAGCAATGGAGACACTATCTATATGGGGTTAAGTGTGAAGTGTACACAGATCATTGTAGCCTACAATATGTCTTTACTCAAAAAGATTTGAATTTGAGACAGAGGAGATGGATGGAACTACTGAAGGACTACGATATCACCATCTTGTATCATCTGGGAAAGGCTAATGTTGTGGCAGATGCCTTAAGTAGAAAGGCAGGGAGCATGGGAAGTCTAGCCCACTTGCAAGTTTCTAGACGTCCATTGGCTAGAGAGGTTCAGACTCTGGCTAACGACTTTATGAGGTTAGAAGTAAATGAGAAAGGAGGATTGTTAGCTTGTATGGAGGCAAGATCTTCCTTTCTTGACAAGATTAAGGGAAAGCAGTTTAATGATGAGAAATTGATCCGGATCCGAGATAAAGTGTTGCGAGGAGAGGCTAAAGAAGCAACAATCGACGAGGAAGGTGTTTTGAGAATCAAGGGAAGGGTATGTGTACCCCGCGTTGATGATTTGATCAACACTATTCTGACAGAGGCTCATAGTTCAAGGTACTCTATACATCCTGGTGCAACCAAGATGTACCGTGACCTAAAGCAACACTTTTGGTGGAGTAGAATGAAGTGTGACATTGGGGAGTTTGTTGCCAGATGTCCAAATTGTCAGCAAGTAAAGTATGAACACCAGAGGCCTGGAGGCACACTTCAGAGAATGACCGTTCCTGAATGGAAGTGGCAAAGAATTGCAATGGACTTCGTGGTTGGTCTTCCCAAGATAATGGGTAAGTATGACTCCATTTGGGTAATTGTTGATAGGCTAACTAAGTCTGCTCACTTCATTCCGGTCAAGGTGACTTACAATGCAAAGAAGTTATCCAAACTTTACATCTCGGAAGTGGTGCGATTGCATGGGGTTCCACTCTCCATTATATCAGATAGAGGTACGCAGTTTACTTCTAAGTTTTGGAAAACATTGCATGCGGAATTGGGTACTAGGTTGGACCTTAGTACTGCGTTCCATCCTCAGACCGATGGTCAGTCTGAGAGAATGATTCAAGTGTTGGAGGATATGCTTCGCGCATGTGTGATAGAATTTGGTGGTCATTGGGATAGCTTCTTACCCTTAGCGGAGTTCTCCTACAACAATAGCTATCACTCAAGTATTGATATGGCCCCATTTGAAGCATTGTATGGGAGGAGATATAGGTCTCCCATTGGTTGGTTTGATGCATTTGAGGTTAGACCTTGGGGTACTGACCTTATGAGGGATTCATTAGAGAAAGTGAAATCTATTCAAGAAAAGCTTTTAGCGGCGCAAAGTAGGCAAAAGGAATATGCAGATCGAAAGGTTAGATACTTGGAGTTTATGGAGGGTGAACAAGTCTTACTGAAGGTTTCGCCCATGAAAGGGGTGATGCGGTTTGGTAAAATAGGTAAACTAAGCCCAAGGTATCTTGGTACCTTTGAAGTACTTAAGCGAGTAGGAGAGGTGGCTTATGAGTTAGCCTTGCCTCCAGGGCTGTCCGAAGTGCATCCGGTATTTCATGTGTCTAGGTTGAAAAGATACCATGGGGATGGAAACTACATTATCCGTTGGGATTCAGTTTTGCTTGATGAGAATTTGTCTTATGAGGAGGATCCTGTTGCTATTTTAGATAGAGAAGTCCGCAAGCTGAGGTCAAGGGAGATTGCATCCATCAAAGTGCAATGGAAGAATCGACCAGTCGAAGAAGCCACTTGGGAGAAAGAGGCTGACATGAAAGAAAGATACCCACATCTGTTTACAGATTCAGGTACTTCTGTTCGCCCTTGTTTTTCTTCTTGTGATCGTTCAGGGACGAACGATGGGTAAATTGGTATCTATTGTTTTAGTCATTTTGAGCAGCAGATTTTATTTCTGGAAAAACTAGCTGAGACGACGGAACCCACGACGGACCGTCATGGGCACGACGGATCGTCGAGGGTGTCTTGTTTCAAAATACTTAGAATTCTGAAAATTGGGTATTGAAATCGACTCTCTGAACTTCGTAACGGAATGGCAGGACGGACTGTCGTGGGCAAGATGGACCGTCACAGACCCTTTAATGTAATGGAGTCTCTGAACTCTGTGACGGAGCAGCAGGACGGACCGTCACAGGCGCGACGGCCCGTCATAGGCTGCGTAATCCCAGGCTGGGTCGGATTTCTGTAATTATTTTAAGGGACGTTTTGGACTATTCCTGCTATAATTATAAATTTAGTGGGTTAATGTTAATAATTTAACTACTTGAGGGTTAAAAGAAATAACCTTGAATTAATTAATGGGTTAATTCACCACCTTTTATACTTAATTATATGCTAATTAGGGTAAAAGAAAGAGGGTTTGAATAAGAAAAAGAAAAGAACAGAAAGAGAGGGAAAAACGATAGAGAGAGAGAGGAGAAACGAAGAAGAAAGCAAAGATTTTGAGGATTAGCTTGCTTGATCACAATTCTTTGGTGGAGGTAGGTTATGGTTTTTATACTATTCGTAGTTAACTCTTAATAGCGAATGATATGTGTTGGGTTGTATTGTAAAGTCTTCTATATGCTTAATTGTATGCTTGCATGAATATGATTATATAATTGTGATGAAATAAGCATGATGAAGTTATTGAATCCCAAATCTTGAAAACTCCAATCTTGAAAACCCCTTGTTAATGATGATGCCTTGGTATAAAAGAAGGCTTGATGAACTAAAGTAATGAGATGATGATGCCTTGGTATAAAAGAAGGCTTGATGAACTAAAGTAATGAGATGATGATGCCTTGGTATAAAAGAAGGCTTGATGAACTAAAGTAATGAGATTGATATGCCTTGGTATAAAAGAAGGCTTGATGGATTAACAGAATAAGATTAGTGGAGCGGGTGTCATGAACCGACACGTAGAATTAGGGGATCAGGTGTCAGGAACCGACACGTAGAATTAGGGGATCGGGTGTCACGAATCGACACGTAGAACTAGAGGATCGGGTGTCACGAACCGACACGTAGAATTAGGGGATCGGGTGTCACGAACCGACACGTAGAACTAGGGGATCGGGTGTCACGAACCGACACGTAGAATTAGGGGATCGGAGTGTCACGTTCCGACACATAGTAG
>CM067872.1:27112811-27125311 GCA_034621305.1 Solanum pimpinellifolium
CTAACACAGTAGCAACAAACATCAAGAACGAAACTACACTACCCCTACACTATTAGCTAAATTCACCAGTTCAAATACATCTTTGAAATATTAGTAGGAATTCTAGCCATAGTCACATAAGCAATCTCTTTTGCTATACTCTCCTCCTTTCTGCTTTTTTGCTCAAAAATTCTATTGTTTTTCACTATCCATAAGCCATATATGCCTTCTGTTAGCACTGTCTTGAACATTTGTGCTGTAGTTCTCTTCCCCTTCCCATTCTGGACACACCATTGTTGAAATTGCTCCCAAACCACTGGAACAGTACCTTGATGATCCAACCTTCTCAATAAAATTTCCCACAGCTTCCTTGCAAACTGACATTGTAGAAACAGGTGTTCTGTAGTTTCTTCTGCATTCTTACATAACACACACATTTTATCTACTTCAAGTCCCCATTGAACTAGTCTATCCACAGTTGATAGTTTTTGATTCATCATAATCCACATTGTGATGTAGGCTTTTGGTCTTGCTACATTACTAAACATGAGGCATGGCCATGCTGGCCTTTGTTTCCTTTCTGTCATGTGATAGTAAATGTGCCTAAGCACACCTTTCCTTTTGTTTTGTTCTTGCTGAGCTTGATCAACTGTAACCTTTGCACTCATTATTTTCTTAACCATCCAGCTTGCAGTATTGCTCATCTTCCATTCCCTCTGTCCTTTTATATAATATGCATGAATCCATTTAATCCACAACTTATCTTCTTTGTTTGCTAGATCCCAACATAGTTTAGCAATTGCTGCCCTGTTACAAATTTTCAGATTGATCAGGCCTAAACCTCCTTCATATTTAGGACAGCACACTTTGTCCCAAGCTATTAGAGCTTTCTTTGTTACATATCCCACCCCTGACCATAGATAACTTCTGCATAAGCCTTCTATCAACTTGATTATCTTTGCAGGTATTAGAAACAGCTGTGCCCAGTAAGCTTGTACTCCTAACGAAACAGTCTTGACTAGTTGAGCTCTTCCTGCATAGGACAGCTTTTTTGTTGTCCAAGAGTTGATTCTTGTCATGATTTTCTCTATAAGTGGATACCATTGAATTGTATTCAACTTCTTTGATGACAGTGGCACCCCCAAGTATTTGAAAGGAAGCTCTTCTATAGTGTATCCAAGCTGTTGGACAATTTGATGTCTCACTTCCTTCTGGACTCCACCACAGTAAATTGAGCTTTTGTTAAGATTAGCTTGCAACCCTGAAGCTTGAGAAAAGTCAGTGAAACATTTATGAAGTGTCACGACCCAAACCGGGTTGCGACTGACACCCACACTTTCCCTCCTATGTGAGCGAACCAACCAATCTAACCTTAACATTTCAATATAATATCAACAGAAAGTAATGCGGAAGACTTAAACTCATTAAATAAAGACCAATTCATTAACTTCTAAAATTCAACATCTATTATTCCCCAAAATCTAGAAGTTATCATCACAAGAACATCTACGATCAAATGACTAAACTAAGAGTTTCTAAGAAGCTAAAAATACATAAAAGCTAGTCCATGCCGGAACTTCAAGGCATCAAGACATGAAGAAGAAGATCCAGTCCAAGCTAGAAGCATTAGCTCACCCTGAATTTCCGATGTAGTAAGACTGGCTTGAATTACTGTTGAGTTGAAGACGATGGCACGTTTGCTGCACTCCACAAATAAACAAGAAGAAACATAAAAGTAGGGGTCAGTACAAAACACGGGTACTGAGTAGATATCATCGCCCAACTCAAAATAGAAAACAATATAACCAAGTAATATCATAAAATCAACTATGATACTCAACATGTAGCAACAACAAGCACTATATCATTAACAATTACCGTCAAGTTCACACATGAGGACTCAAGCCTCAATACCATACTCATTTGGGAATCATGTTCATTAGATTGAGTATATTAACATCTTTCAAGATTCATTATCTTTATTTCTCTTGTGTCGGTACGTGACACTCCGCTCCCTCATATAAATTAATCCCCTTGTGTCGGTACGTGACACTCCGATCCCCTAAATCTACGTGTCGGTTCGTGACACCTGATCCCCTAAATCTACGTGTCGATTCGTGACACCCGATCCCCTAAATCTATGTGTCGGTTCGTGACACCCGATCCCCTAAATCTATGTGTCAGTTCGTGACACCCGATCCCCTAAATCTACGTGTCGGTTCGTGACACCTGATCCCCTAAATCTACGTGTCGGTTCGTGCACCCGATCCCCTAAATCTACGTGTTGGTTCGTGACACCCGATCCCCTAATTCTACGTGTCGGTTCGTGACACCTTATCCCCTAAATCTACGTGTCGGTTCGTGACACCCGATCCCCTAATCTCATTCTATCAACTCATCAAGCCTTCTCCCTTACCAATGCATCATCATTAAAAAGAGATTAGGTTTTTATCAAGATTTGGGATTCAATAACTTCATCATGCTTATATAATCACAATTATATAATTACATTCATGCAAGCATACAATTAAGCACATAGCAGGGTTTACAATATTATCAATACATATCATTCGCTATTAAGAGTTTACTACGAATATCGTCTCTCTCTCTATAGATTCCCTTCTCTCTCTTTCTGTTCTTTTCTTTTTCTTATTCCAACCCTCTTTATTTTACCCTAATTAGTATATAATTAAGAATAAAAGATGGCAATAATGCCCCACTAATTAACTTAAGGTTACCTCTTTTAACCCCCAAGTAATTAGACTTATTAACATTAACCCACTAACTTTATAATTAAGGCAAGAATAGTCAAAAACGTCCCTTAAAACGTATCAAGAAATCCAACCCAGACTGGGATTTCACAGTCACGTCTGTGACGGCCCGTCGCGCCTGCGACGGTCCGTCCTGCTGCCCGTCACAGAGTTCAGAGACTCAATTTCTCTGAAGAATCTGTGACGGTCCGTCACACCTGTGACGGTCCGTCCTGCCATTCCGTTACGAAGTTCAGAGAGTCGATTTCAGTACCCAATTTTTAGTTTTTCTAAGTGTTTTAAAACGAGACCCTGCGACGGTCCGTCGTGCCCATGACGGTCCGTCGTGGGGTCTGTCGCCTCAGCCTGTTTTTCCAGAAATAAAATCTGCTGCTCAAAACGACTAAACAGGTCGTTACAATAGATACCAATTTACCCATCATTCATCCCCGAACGATCACAAGAAGGAAAACAAGGGCGAAAAGGAGTACCTGAATCTGTAAACAGATGTGGGTATCTTTCTCGCATATCCGCGTCCTTCTCCCAAGTGGCTTCTTCAACGGGTCGATTCTTCCATTGAACTTTGATGGATGCAATCTCCCTTGATCTCAACTTGCGAATCTCTCTATCTAGAATGGCAACAGGCTCCTCCTCATAAGACAAGTTCTCATCAAGCAAAACAGAATCCCAACGGATGATGTAGTTTCCATCCCCATGGTATCTTTTCAACATCGACACATGGAATACCGGATGCACTCCGGACAGCCCTGGAGGCAAGGCTAACTCATAAGCCACCTCCCCTACTCGCTTAAGTACTTCAAAGGGACCAATGTACCTTGGACTTAGCTTACCCCTTTTACCAAACCGCATCACCCCTTTCATGGGCGAAACCTTCAGCAAGACTTGTTCACCCTCCATAAACTCCAAGTCTCTAACCTTCCGATCTGCATACTCCTTTTGTCTACTTTGAGCCGCTAGAAGCTTTTCTTGAATAGATTTCACTTTCTCTATCGAATCCCTCAAAAGATCGGTACCCCAAGGTCTAACCTCGAATGCATCAAACCAACCAATGGGGGACCTACATCTCCTACCATACAATGCTTCAAATGGAGCCATATCAATGCTTGAGTGATAGCTATTATTGTATGAAAACTCCGCTAGGGTAAGAAGCTATCCCAATGGCCACCAAACTCTATCACACATGCGCGAAGCATATCCTCCAACACTTGAATCGTTCTCTCACATCAGACCATCGGTCTGAGATGAACGCAGTACTAAGGTCAAACCTAGTACCCAATTCCTCATGCAATGTTTTCCAAAATTTAGAAGTAAACTGCGTACCTCTATCTGATATAATGGAGAGTGGAACCCCACGCAATCGCACCACTTCCGAGATGTAAAGTTTGGCTAACTTCTCTGCATTGTAAGTCACCTTGACCGGAATGAAGTGAGCAGACTTAGTTAGCCTATCAACAATTACCCAAATAGAATCAAATTTTCCCAATGTCTTTGGAAGACCAACCACGAAATCCATTGCAATCCTTTCCCACTTCCATTCAGTAATGGGCATTCTCTGAAGTGTTCCTCCGGGCCTTTGGTGTTCATACTTTACTTGTTGACAGTTTGGACATTTGGCAATAAAATCCACACATATCACGCTCATTCTACTCCACCAAAAGTGTGGCTTTAGGTCACGGTACATCTTGGTTGCACCCGGATGTATCAAATACCTTGAATTATGAGCCTCTGTCAGAATAGTGTTGATCAATCATCGACGCGGGGTACACATACCCTTCCCTTAATCTCAAAACACCCCTTCCTCATCGATTGTCGTTTCTTGCATCTCCTTTGCAACACTTATCTCGGATCGGATCAATTTTCATCATTAAACTGCTTTCATAATCTGTCAAGGAAGGAAGATCTTTCCTCCACACAAGCCAATAATCCTCCCTTCTCATTTACTTCTAATCTCATCAAGTCGTTAGCTAGAGTCTGAACCTCCTAGCTAATGTGGCGTCTAGAGGCTTGCAAGTGAGCTAGACTTCCCATGCTTCCCGCCTTTCTACTTAAAGCATCGCTACAATATTTGCCTTCCCGGATGATACAAAATGGTGATGTCGTAGTCCTTCAGTAGTTCCATCCATCTTCTCTGTCTCAAGTTCAATCTTTCTGAGTAAAGACATACTGTAGGCTACGATGATCCGTATAGACCTCCACACTGAACCCCATATAAATAGTGTCTCCATTGCTTAATGCAAACACTACCGCAGCCAATTCCAAATCATGAGTTGGGTAGTTACGTTCATACACTTTTAATTGTCTTGAAGCATAAGCAATCACATCTTCTCTTGCATTAGCACTGCACCCAAACCCGAATAGGATGCATCACAATAGACAATGAATTCTTACCTTTCCACTGGCAAGGTGAGAATGGGTGCGGTAGTCAACAAAGTCTTGAGCTTCTGAAAGCTTTCTTCACACTCATCCGACCATACAAATGGAACATTTTGCTTAGTCAAGTTCGTCAGTGGGAAGCAATAGAAGAGAATCCCTTGACAAATCGGCGGTAGTAGCTAGCTAACCCAACAAAGCTCCTTATTTCTGACACATAGTAGGTCTTACCAAATTCTTTACTGTCTCAATCTTAGAAGGATCCACCATCACTCCATCCTTAGAAACCACGTGCCCCAAGAAGGACACTGCATCTAGCCAAAACTCACACTTAGAGAACTTGACATAAAGCTTTTTCTCCCTCAATATTTCCAATACCATTCTCAAATGCTCCTCATGTTCTTTCTTGCTCTTTGAGTATATCAGTATATCATCAATAAAATACGATCACGAAGAGGTCCAAATATGGCTTAAAAATCCCGTTCATCAAGCTCATGAACGCAGCAGGGCATTCGTAAGACCAAAAGACATCACTACAAATTCGTAATGCCCATACCTCATTCGAAAAGCAGTCTTTGGCACATCCGTTGCCCGTATTTTCAATTGATGATAACCGGATCTCAAGTCAATCTTAGAGAAGACACAAGCACCTTGTAACTGATCGAAAAAGTCATCAATGCGAGGAAGAGGATACTTGTTCTTTATGGTTACCTTGTTTAGTTGTCTGTAGTCTATATACATTCGAAAACTCCCATCCTTCTTCTTCACAAACAAAACCGGAGCACCCCAAGGAGATGCACTCGGTCTAATAAAGCCTTTGTTTAACAACTCTTGAAGTGGGATTTTAACTCTCTTAACTCCGCGGGAGCCATTCTATAAGGGGGTATAGAAATGGGCGAGTACCCGGTTCAAGGTCAATACAGAAATCAATATCCCTATCTGGTGGCATACCAGGAAGATCTGCAGGGAACACATCCCGAAACTCACGGACCACCGAAAACGACTCAATCGAAGGTACTTGGGTAGTGTCATCCTTGAGATGTGCCAAGAAATCTAAACACCCTTTACTAACCATTTTCTTAGCACGAAGAAAGGAGATGATATGCACCGGATTGGAAGTGTAGTCACCCTCCCATACTAACGGATCTGTCCCAGGCTTGGCTAACGCCACCGTTTTAGCATTACAATCCAAGATCGCAAATTGCAGAGAAAGCCAAGTCATACCCAGAATTACATCAAAATCATCCATTTCTAAGATAACCAAATCTACATAAGTTTTTCTCCCCACGAAGTTCACCAAACAGGACCTATATACCTTTTCAACTACCACAGACTCACCCACCGGAGTAGAAACACGAATAGGCATATCAAGTAATTCACAATGTAAACTTAGACCATTAGCAAATGAGGAAGATACATAAGAAAATGTGGATCCAGGATCAAATAATACAGAAGCCATGCAATCACAAACCAAAAGATTACCTGTGATGACAGCATCAGATGCCTCCGCTTCAGACCGCCCAGGGAAAGCGTAACAATGGGCCCTATCGTTTGTCTGTCCATTGCCCCTACCATGTTGTGATGTAGTGGTTCCAGTTTGCCCATCACCTCAGCCATTTTGGTTACCACCATTACCTCGACCACCACGTCCTCCAGAATAACGGCCTCTACCATGACCACCTCTACCTCTAGCCATTGGGGGTCTATAACTCTGTTTTGGACAATTCCTCCTAATATGTCCAGTCTCCCCACATCCATAACACTCTCTGGAGTCAAGCATAGGTCTCTTAGAGAAGTGTTGACCAGTCTGAGGTGGACCCCAACTACAGTCTGTAGTGAAGATGAATGGGTCGAACTGAGTAACCTCCGGAACCCTGTCCTCTAGAGTAAGAACCATTAAACTCACCTCCCTTTCGAAACCTCTTTGATGTCGATGCCATGGTGAGTTCATCTGGCTTCACTCCTTCCACCTCTACCACGAAATCTACCACCTCTTGGAAGGATTTTGCAGAAGCCGCTACCTGTAAGGCTGAAATCCGCAACTCTGACCTCAACCCCTTCACAAAATGGCGATTCCGCTCTTGTGGACTGAAACATAGTTGGGTGGCATACCGGGATAATGCACGAAACTTAGCCTCATATGCATTGACCGACATCCTACCTTGCTCTAGGCTCAAGAACTCATCCCTTTTCCTATCCCTCAAAGTTCGGGGGATATACTTCTCCATAAAAAGCTAGAGAATGAGGCCCAAGTCATAGGTGTGCCTCTGTTGGTTGACACAAATATGTGACCGCCACCACATTTTGGCGTTCCCTTGAAACTGATAACTCACGAACTCAACACCAAACCGTTCTACTATTCCCATCTTGTGTAGTAGCTCATAACAGTCAACCAGAAAATCGTAAGCATCCTCAGATCCGCACCCTTGAAGACTGGAGGTTTCAATTTCAAGAACTTACTGAAAAGTTCATGCTGATCAGTTGTCATTATAGGCCCAGTAGTCAGACGTGAAAACGTGCCTATGTCCAATGAGGCATCCATACGAGGAGCCATAGTGGCTGCATGTTGTACCTCTGAAACCGGAGGTGTTGGTGCAGAAAACACTGGAGGTGCCTGACCCTGATCGGACAACCCACTAAGATAAGCGAGCACCTGATTTATCATCTCTGGGGTAGGCTGGGGTGGCAATCCCTCATTCTGCACTTGTTCATTTTCCCCATCCTCCCCTTCTCTTATCATTTCCTCAGTCGGTGGAGGAGTCACCGCCCTAGTATCAGATGGGCTAGGTGCTCGTCCTCTTCCTCTAGAGGACGTCCTCCCACGACCTCTACCACAGCCTCTTGCCGCTACTCTTCCTCGAGCTACAGCCCCAGTGGCTGGCTCAGACGCTTCTTCTCTTGCCGATGTTGATGTTGGCGCAGTCGTTGCTCTAGTTCTAACCATCTGCGAAATAAAGTGAAGATGGTCAGATACCAATTTGTATCACGTAGATACCAATTGGACCCAAGTAATAGCACGAAAGAAAGAAAGAAAGAATGGAATTTTCCTAAAGTCTTATAACCTCTCAAAGAAAAGTAAAGGCGTCCCCCTACCGTTCCTTAAGACTCTACTAGACTCGTTCTTGTGTGATGAGACCAACGAACCTAATGCTCTGATACCAAGTTTGTCACGACCCAAACCGGGTAGCGACTGGTACCCACACTTTCCCTCCTATGTGAGCGAACCAACCAATCTAACCTTAAACATTTCAATATAATATCAACAGAAAGTAATGCGGAAGACTTAAACTCATTAAATAAAGACCAATTCATTAACTTCTAAAATTCAACATCTATTATTCCCCAAAATCTGGAAGTCATCATCACAAGAACATCTACGATCAAATGACTAAACTAAGAGTTTCTAAGAAGCTAAAAATACATAAAAGCTAGTCCATGCCGGAACTTCAAGGCATCAAGACATGAAGAAGAAGATCCAGTCCAAGCTAGAAGCATTAGCTCACCCTGAATTTCCGATGTAGTAAGACTGGCTTGAATTACTGTTGAGTTGAAGACGATGGCACGTTTGCTGCACTCCACAAATAAACAAGAAGAAAACATAAAAGTAGGGGTCAGTACAAAACACGGGTACTGAGTAGATATCATCGGCCAACTCAAAATAGAAAACAATATATACCAAGTAATATCATAAAATCAACTATGATACTCAACATGTAGCAACAACAAGCACTATATCATTAACAATTACCGTCAAGTTCACACATGAGGACTCAAGCCTCAATACCATACTCATTTGGGAATCATGTTCATTAGATTGAGTATATTAACATCTTTCAAGATTCATTATCTTTATTTCTCTTGTGTCGGTACGTGACACTCCTCTCCCTCATATTCATTAATCCTCTTGTGTCGGTACGTGACACTCCGATCCCCTAAATCTACGTGTCGGTTTGTGACACCCGATCCCCTAAATCTACGTGTCGGTTCGTGACACCCGATCCCCTAAATCTACGTGTTGGTTCGTGACACCCGATCCCCTAAATCTACATGTCGGTTCGTGACACCCGATCCCCTAAATCTACGTGTCGGTTTGTGACACCCGATCCCCTAAATCTACGTGTCGGTTCGTAACACCCGATCCCCTAATTCTACGTGTCGGTTCGTGACACCCGATCCCCTAAATCTACGTGTCGATTCGTGACACCCGATCCCCTAATCTCATTCTATCAACTCATCAAGCCTTCTCCCTTACCAAGGCATCATCATTAAAAAGAGATTAGGTTTTTATCAAGATTTGGGATTCAATAACTTCATCATGCTTATATAATCACAATTATATAATTACATTCATGCAAGCATACAATTAAGCACATAGCAGGGTTTATAATATTATCAATACATATCATTCGCTATTAAGAGTTTACTACGAATATCGTAAGAGAAACCATAACCTACCTCCACCGAAGATTAGTGATCAAGCAAGAAAATTTTCTCCAAAGCTTTGTGTTTCCCCTTCTCGATCGTCTCTCTCTCTATCGATTCCCTTGTCTCTCTTTCTGTTCTTTTCTTTTTCTTATTCCAACCCTCTTTCTTTTACCCTAATTAGTACATAATTAAGAATAAAAGATGGCAATAATGCCCCCACTAATTAACTTAAGGTTACCTCTTTTAACCCCCAAGTAATTAGACTTATTAACTTAACCCCACTAACTTTATAATAAGGCAAGAATAGTCAAAAACGTCCCTTAAAACGTATCAAGAAATCCAACCCAGACTGGGATTTTGCAGTCTGTGACGGCCCGTCGCGCCTGCGACGGTCCGTCCCCTGCGCCGTCACAGAGTTCAGAGACTCAATTTCTCTGAAGAATCTGTGACGGTCCGTCACACCTGTGACGGTCCGTCCTGCCATTCGTTACGAAGTTCAGAGAGTCGATTTCAGTACCCAATTTTTAGTTTTTCTAAGTGTTTTGAAACGAGACCCTGCGACGGTCCGTCGTGCTCATGGCGGTTCGTCGTGGGTCCATCGCCTCAGCCTGTTTTTTCAGAAATAAAATCTGCTGCTCAAAATGACTAAACAGGTCGTTACAATTATGAAGTGCCTTAATAGAATTAAGATCTCCTCTAGAAAACAACAACAAATCATCTGCAAAACACAAATGAGTTATATCCAACTTTGCACATTTAGGATGATACTTGAAGTTCTTCTCTTCTTTGAGACCTTTGAGCAATCTACGGAAATACTCCATTGCTATAGCAAAGAGAAAGGGTGACATTGGATCCCCTTGTCTAAGCCCTTTAGCTGCATCAAACCTTTGAGTGTTCTGACCATTAACAACAATAGTGTAGTTTACTGTTTTTAACACACTTTATTACCCATTGAGTAAATAAGTCAGGAAAACCCAATCCTCCCATCACTTGCTCTAAGAAAGGCCATTCTACAGAATCATAGGCTTTTTGTAAATCAATTTTTAGCATACTCCTAGGAGAAACATTCTTCCTTGTGTAAGCCTTAACCAATTCATGAGCTAGAATAATGTTATCTCCAATTTTTCTCCCTGGGATGAATCCTGCTTGACTATCACTGATAACAGTTTGGATGACTTCATGCAATCTTTGAGTAATCACTTTTGAGATGATTTTATACAACACTGTGCAGCAAGCAATAGGTTTGTATTCCTTCACATTCTTTGGACTGTGAACCTTAGGAATTAGTGAAACAAGGGTGCAATTAAATGACGTAAAGAGCTTTCCTGTATTAAAGAAACTTTTGACATCATCAGTAACATCATGTTCAATGATCTTCCATGTATGTTTAAAAAATAGAGCATTATATCCATCAATACCTGGAGCCTTATCATTCCAAATAGACTTCAAGGCTTCAACTATCTCCTGATCAGTTATTGTTGCACAGAGTTAAATTTTGTGCTGCCTTGATAGAACAGGTCCCCTTTTCATCACCTGAGCATTTATAGCTGGTAGACTATCTGCTTCTGTGCCCATTAGACTTTTATAAAATAAGACAAATTCATTTTAGATCTCTTGAGGTTCATATAGCATCCTTCCATCTAATGACATCAAACTTCTAATGAGTTTCTTATTGTTTCTCTCCTTTATCACTGAGCTAAAATATTTGTTGTTTGCATCTCCCAGCTTAATTTATTTTGCTCTTGCTTTTTGCCTGAGTGCACTTTCTTCTATTAAAGACCATTTTTCAAGTTTTGTTAGGAGTTCTTTTTCTTTACCAACTAAATCATCCTTTGCTTGATTACCAAGTTGATTTTGAACCTCTGCAAGCTCAGTTCTAGCATCCTCAATCTGCTTGGTTATAAATTTGAACTCTCTATTATTCAGCTGCTTCAGGACAGGTTGAAGAGCCTTCAGTTTATTCCACACCATCTTCATTGAATCCCTTCCTTTCTCCTGCTTCCAAATTTTCTCCACCAGATCCAAGAAGGATTCATGATCAATCCATACATTAAAAAACTTAAAGTTTGCTCTCACTTGCTGATAGTCTTGATGAAGCAATAAATGCATTGGACTATCATCTGAAACCCCTGGATTACCATATTCTAATATGACATGCCCCTATTTATCCATCCATGCATCATTCCCAAAGGCTCTACCAATCCTACTTGAGATTCTAGCATTACCACTCTGCTTATTATTCCATGTATAGTAATTACCTTTCCATTGCAACTCATTGATTCCCATAACCTTGACACAGTCTGAAAAATCTTTTATCTCATTCTCATTGACAGGAGCTCCAGCTAATCTATCTTTGGGAGACAGAATAGCATTAAAGTCTCCAACAATAAGCCAAGGATGTATAACACTTTGAACCATCTTGTTCATATCAGTCCATAATCTCTTCCTCTGCTCTATGGTATTAAAACCATACACTACTGTGAGATTAAACTGGAATCCTTTGCTTCTTTCTTGTATATGACAATGTATCATCTGAGCTGAACTATTAATAATCTTAACATCATACCAACTGTCATCCCATATAATCCAAATTCTCCCATTAACAGCCTCTGTGTAGTTATTCAAACAATTCCACCCTGCAGCTATGCCATTAATTGTTGTACTAGCATTGATCTCTTTCACTCTAGTTTCAATTAAGCCTGCTAAAGAAACTTTATTAATCTGTAAACACTTCTTTATTTCCTTTTGCTTATATCTCTTATTTATGCCCCTCACATTCCAAAAGCTTCACTTCATTAACAAGATTTTGAAGCTCCACCCCTATCCACAGGCAGTGACACCAGCTTGCTATTCATAAGACTCTCAAATCCATTTCTTATAGGTATAGCTGATAACATTGGGAAATTTGACAGACTAAATTCCAGTTGTTTAGTCCCAGTATTAGGCCTTAAACTA